>JAENPR010000783.1:0-299325 GCA_018135685.1 Themeda triandra | reverse complement strand
GCACACCCGGCTTATCCGGCCGCCGGAGGCGAGGGGGAGCCAACGGAATCGCCGCCGGAAGAAGAGCCGCCTTGGAGTCGCCCTTTTCTCCTGTAGCAGGGGAAAAGTCGAGAAGGGGGAAGAAGATGGTGTTTCGGGGGTCTCGCGCTCCGTGGTTTTGATGTAATGGACGGTATGTCTGTCATGTATGTATAGAGATGAGAGAGAGAGAGAGACATATACATATATATATATATATATATATATATATATATATATATATATATATATATATATATATATATATATATATATATATATATATATATAGATAAGAGAGAGAGAGAGACATATATATATATATATATATATATATATATATATATATATATATATATATATATATATATATATATATATATATATATATATATATATATATATATATATATATTGCTATTCTACACCTGGGTGTAGAATAGCTTATTCTACACCAAGGCACGAAATATACGTAAATACGGCGTAGAATACTTAGTAATACTCGTTCTGGGTGAAGATGATCGAGATATTAAGATCGTACGCGTCAAGATCACACGTCGCAAGATATGAAATACCGACATATGAGTAATTATGGAAATTTGTTCTGGTAAAACACTCGCAACTAAAATTGACCCCGAAATATCAATAGTACTCGAACCGTGTCCAAAGTATTAGTCAGAAACGCGTCAATATCACGAAATACTGAATAATACTGACACTCGAAAGTACCGCACGGTTCAAGTATAACGAGGTTGGTGTAGAATAAACTAATCTACATCTCGGGTGTAGAATAGGATGTAGGTATATATATATATATATATATATATATATATATATATATATAGAGAGAGAGAGAGAGAGAGAGAATTATGCTTTTGGTTTGATCTGTTTTTTGCATTATTGTTCCAGGTTGGGACGGCAGGCCAGATCTGGCCGTGGCGCCTGCACAAAATGCCCCAGCAATCCAGCAGCCGATGCGCAGGGCGTGACACTACCTCATCGTCCAGTACATATATGTACGCATCTGTCGAATGCATGTTGAAATAAACCGGAAACTACACGACCTAGCTATGTCAATCTACGGGATCTACGACGGAATGAAGTTGATCGACGATATATAACTCATCTGTATGTGGCTAGCTTCCCCTTCTCTAACGTCGAGAAACGAAGTCCAACTACTGCTACGTATGCGTATGTACTATTATATTAGTATACGTGGTATTGGTATTCCATATTTGTGTGTTTCTTCTATATGTGTACGTGGTTTTATTGTGTATAACAAGGTAGCCGGCATCCCTGCTTGCACACAGCATGGGCTTGTTTTGTCTAAGATGTAATAACTAATTATATATATGTTGTGTTTCGGCTCAAATTAGTTAATCACTGTATGTAAACTCCTGCTTCTGTTTTAAAATTAATGAAAATGACTTAAACTGTAGGGATCTCCCCCACAGTCCTTATTGTCAAAAAAAATCACACTTGCAGCACTCAAAATACAGGAACTATTAACTAAACGATGTGCAGGTTGTTTCACACGCTTGATAATAAGAAGAAATGGGCCTCATACATGGATTTGAAATAAAACATTTCTCTTCCATAAAATGTTAATGAGGTTTATAGGCATCGACAACGAACAATGTGTCAAGATTGGTGCCCCGTCCAAAGATGATAAAAATCTCCCACAACTAAAAAGAGATAAAGTATGACAACAATTTGAGCTCCGTGAGGAGTTCAATGCTCTAGAGACTCAATCCGAACTTAGAACTCTTGATCCTAGAGAAAAAGAAAGGCTGAAAGAAATTTCTAAATCTTAGGGTGATATTTGAAAAATGGAGGAAATTAGAACTAGGCAAGTCTAGAGAAAGGCAAGTAATTAAAAGAAGGTGATAGGAATACCTCCTATTTTATGGCTGTAGCTAATCAAAGGAGGAGGAAAACGGATTGAAGGCCTTGAGAGGCCCCAAGGTTGGATTAGCTAGTGAAAACAAGGACATGTTGTGCAATCTTACTATTACTAAATAGAAGTCTCAACGGAGGCACCACATTGATTCTCACCAGAAGTGGTAAGAAATAAGATAAAATCCTAGAAAGTCTCACAATAACTAGAAACATCTAGCCGTCAATTTATTTAGGTTTAATCATCACTAGCAATAATAACCATTGTATCAATCAATTTGATTTTCTGAAAAAGTACCCACCACTATCATTATTATAATAATTCAATAAAAAATTCCTAAATTGTTTAGCAAAATTCCCACGTTCTTTTCCTGAGAACCGATCTAATGTACCCAAGCCCACCGTTGTTTCAACAAGCTTCTCCCCACCCATCCCGAGACCATCCCGTTCTTTCGCTTCTCCCGTTGTTCTCCGTGGCATTGCAAATCTCTTACCAGCGTCTAGCGGCGCTCCATATGCATGCCTTCAAAGATGGCTTCGTCCATATATAGCTATGATAAGGATGCTGGAGAAGTATGTTGCTCGATAGCTAAGATGACAAGATGGACCTCGGCGCATGAGAATTTCACGAGTACATTTTTTTAATTGATCAACAGGGGAGTCCCCTACCTAATATTTTTTTTTTTACAATTAAATGAAAGAATAGAGTGCAAAAAGTTACAAAGGCTTCTAGGCCCAAACAGAAAAACAGAAAATTACATGAAGTTATCTCTCCAAATATTTAACAGGGTGGCTCTTGTTTGCTTGGCTTTAATACACACTAATCCAAGCTCTTATTTGAACTGTCTCTTCCACAGATTGATGTTGATCTGACCATTGTCAAAGATGACTGCATTTCTTGTTTTCCAAATGATCCACCAGGCAGTGATGAAGATCTCCTTGAAGATGATGCTGTCAAAATCTCCTCTGGCCTTTAGTACCATGTCTAGGGGTGGTAGGGAGAGGTCCCGGTGAATCGAACCGACTTCCAACATTGTTGGTGAAGGGGCATTCAAAAAATAGATGTAGGCTTGTTTCTTCAGTACTGCCTGGCATAGGGGACAACTGTAATCATCAAGTATTCTATTCTTTCTTTTTAGCAGATTTCTTGTATTTAGTCTGTCCCTTAGTAGAAGCCGAAGAAGAATTTGTGTGTTCCTAGGTTGTTGGATTTCCACATCCAACCGAAAAGAGAAGGTGAAGCTTCCCGTTGTCCAACCAATCGTGTGTATGCCCTTTTGCTGCTATATTTTGAATTCCCCAAGTATAAACCTAGGTGTCCTCGACTCTAAATCCCAATGCGAGGTGTCAACAATGTTCGGATTTCTTCTAGTTGGTCACCGCTTGTGAGCTTAGTGGTAACCTCGAAGTTTCTTTCATCTCGTATTGTTAATGAATGCTCTCAAACCGCATTTTGGTTTTATGAAGGAAAACAGTTTAGGGAACCTATCTCGTAAAGGGGTCTCCTACCCAATTATCCGACTAGAAAGCAACCGATATTCCTTTGTTGGGATGGCAGTGGGTCAGATTTGAGAATTTGCCAAAGAGAGTTTTAACACATCTTTCCACGAAATGATCCCACTGTAGCTCGAATGTGGGGTTATATGGTTGTTTGCATAGAATTTCTTCCAGGTTATGTTAACCCAAGGGACGTTGGCCTTGTTGTAGAATTTGTCTAGGTGTTTCATCAAGAGGGTATTATTTTAAGAATCTAGATCAATGATTCCAAGGCCACCTTGATTTTTGTTTGTAGGTTGTTTCCCAGGCAACCAGGCAGCAAGTTCCTTTTCTGTTGATGTCCCCTTTGCTCCAAAGGCACTATCTTCTATACGTATCAATTTGATGTACAATCTAGGAGGTAGCTTGAGACCGCATAGGTAAAAAGTTGGTAGTGTTGAGAAGACAGAGTTGACAAGGATCAATATGCCATTGTAAGACATGAATTTGCTGATGCCTCCTAGTCTCCTCTCCACTGCTCTTCGAAGTGGGGAATATTCACCAATGGTAGGTTTTGTAGTGCCAAGCGGGAGGCCTAAATATGTGAATGGCATGGATCCAATACTGCATCCAAAAGTTCTTGCAAGGTGTAGGGTTCTCCCTTCATTTATGTTGATTGGGACTATAAATGATTTGCTGTAGTTGACATGGAGCCCGGTACTATCGAAGAAGGATCTCAGAAGCCCTTTTAGATTCAAAAGAACATTTGCATCCCTAGGTAGAATGAGTAGGGTGTCATAAGCATACTGCAAGATAGGAAATGGAGCCGTTTGGGTAAATAGTTTGATAAATAGCTTTACATGTAGAGCTTCTTAAGACATGTTCGCATAGAATCCCATACAAGCCCGGAGAGAGGTGAAGCGTGTGGCGTCACTATTTTTAGAAATGAAGTTTTTTTTTGAGATTACACAGTACAACGCAGACGCTCACAATATGCACGCACACTCACCCCTATGAACACACGTACGCAAATCCTACCCCTAACCCATGAGCACCTTTGAAGGACCGAGCACCCGGCAAATCTAGAGATTTTCAAAGTCACCACTAGCGCCTTGTCGTTGACGGGAATGTCGTTTACAAAGTCACCACTAGCGCCATGTCGTCGACGGGAACGTCGTTTATCAGTTAATGCATAACGCCGGTAGATCCTTGGAAAAACCTAGAAAAAGGTGCGAGCACCAAAGCCCTGGTGGGTAACGTCCCACTGGACGGTCCTACCATTGGACTACAAGCCAATTCGCTTACATATATAGAAGTAGACAACCTAAAGAGTGTGTTGTTTGATTCACAGCCCAACCAATAGTCTAAGGATATCCTGGAACTAAGAGCAAATCTAAGGGCTAACCACTTGATTAATTAATACTAATAGAAGGTACTATTTCCATAGTACCCATCATGATTATGGATATTTTAATAAAATATTAAATGCAATATGTCATAACCAACAAGCAACATAGGCAGAACCCATCATATTCATTGTTCATTAATCCATTATTAAAATACCGAGATGATAAAAAAAACTATAAAGAAAGATACATGTCTATGCGAAACTACGGTATATAAAGTTGCTTCAACCATATATACCATAGGCTATGAAGATGTTCAAAAATAAGCCATGATGGCAACTTGCGGAACTCGATATATGGAAGAAACAAACATCGCAGATCTTGAGAAGGCACTGCTTTGCATCCCAGACATTCATGTTCATATCAACAAAATCTATAATTACTCGGTTCGAAAGCTGCATCTTCTCTAGCTTCCCTAGAGACTCGATCAAATTTTTTCGCATCCTCTCATCTATCTTGCTTCCGGCAATAATCTTAACCACCACGAGTTCACACATTTGCCTAGATCCTTCACAAACTGTGTCCAGGGACTAATCATTGTCACGAGGTCCACTTATATGCAGCTCCTCCAGTGAAGTCGACCTCCCTATTATGCCATATGGAGCCCTGATCTACCTAGCGCGTAGGCATACCAACCGTGTGAGCATGGCAATGCTACATGGCAATTCATGGATTCCAGTACCCTCCAAGTGCACTGCTTGTAGAAAATTCAGGCCACCTATTTCTTCACGGAAATCTGGGCTTAATGTATCTTGTATCCCAAGCTACCTAAAACGGCTACCTAAAACGAAGTAGATTTCCAATATGGTCATCAAGGTTGTGGCATCATTCTTTTAATTTGCAATCATAGCACGCGAATGAGTTTTAACCTTCGATGCAAGGCCCACTTAACAACATCACACTTCAAAACAATAAATGACCTCGCTTGTGGTTGGTTCACATCAGTATGCTTGAGTGAGATCCAGTTCTGTATTTTGAGGGTTAATCAACGACATTGGCTATGTGCTAATGTCACTACACCACAACACCAAGATTAGGGATGGATGATCTGACGGTAAAGGCAGATACAGCGACAGACAATCTGGCGCTAAATACTTATAGCGACAGGCATCAGCTGCCGGAATAAGTCCTGCCGGTAAAACTCTTCAGCGTCAGACAGTACTTTTAGCGACAGACAGTCTGTTGCTCTAAAAAACTATAGCGACAGACAGTCTCTTGCTATGTTCCAGCGACAGACATTCTATTAGAAACTATATACCGACAGATCATCCAACAGTCCATGTACTAATAGCGTCAGATTGTTCAACAGAACAATTTAAATGTCAAAAAAAATAAATAAATGAAATTAAAAACCCATACTCAAGCTTAATGTCCAGCAGATACAGAAGCACAAACATCACATGGAGTTCAAATACATAGAGAGAGAGAGAGAGAGAGATATATATATATATATATATATATATATATATATATATATATATATATATATATATATATATATATATATATATATATATATATATATATATATCCCTCATACATGTCTTGCACACTACATCATCCAACAAAGTTAGCCATACAACCTCGTCTTCCATACATCATCAGTCATGAGGCACCAAAAGCTTACATGAATGCACAACCAACAAGTAATATAACAGTTTGTCTATATACTAAGGTTTGTGCACACAGTCATTTATAGGACCAGAAAAACCAAAACCACATCAGGCCACCATGTTGTGTGGAGAACCATTTTCCAGAAACTCAAGTCAAGGACTGCCCAACACATTCTGAAACAAATATAAGAACCAGTGATTAGTCAAGTGGAGAAAATATGTGAAGCTATTGTGCAATATAAGTTTATAATCAACTGTAGACATCCATTTTCTAGAAATTGCAGTTCATAGTGGTTGGATACATGCGAAAGTAACAATTACAACTTGCAAAAATTGCCTTCTAAATATATTCCAAGTGGGTCACTAGGTCACAAGTGGTCAGCTACAGAGTAATGCCTTCCAAATATACTGCTATGTGCTTTTTACAAGTGGTCACTACGTTTGTACATAGTCTATGAATGTAAATTTAGGGGCATACCTGCGGTGCCATTGAGAGGTGTCCTAGAAGCCTTCTTGCAAGCCTTCTTCCTGCATTCCTTTACCTGTCGCAGATTTGTTTAATTAAAAAAATTATTGGTCATGCATCACAAATCAGACCAAAACAAGAATTATGTCAACAAGTTTATTACTTTATTGAATGGCCATGCAATGTTCATCTGTGCAGCACTAGCCATAGTCTGCATCTTGCCATAAGTCCGAGGCAGCATAGCATCCTTTTTCATCACAATATCAACTACCACTTCACAGTATTCATTACCAAGAGGCTGGCCTCCTACAATGGTGTTTGGATTAGTTGAAATGACGGTTCCCTTAGCCACAGGCAACTCAAATCTCAATACAGCATATAATATCACATCCTTTCCAACCTGAAATAAGTGATGCACCCATAAGAATATTAAAGCAAGGCGTGTATATGAACCCACAAAAGAATGCAGGAAGACAGAAAGATTACAAGGTCATCATGAAGGCGAGGGACATCATTTGTTGCTGTAGTTGTCTTGTTTATAGGTGGCTGGGCTGCATCATGTCCATGGGGGAGCAAGCTCTTGTCATTTCCAGCCTGAAGTAAACATACAGTCATGAGAGCTGGAAAACCTCGGGTTGCAACAGAGATTACATGCCACGGGTTACCAAGAGCATTGCAAGATTACATGTCTATCCAAGCCTCGGGTTGCAATAGGCCTTGGGGGCAGCAACCTCTCTTCTGTTGATTGGGCTGGAACAGGCCTTGGGGGCACAACAGGCCTAGGGGGCAGCAACCTCTCTTCTGTTGATCGGACTGCAACAGGCCTAGGGGGCAGCGAGCTCTCCTCTGTTGCAACCTGAAATATGCCAGGAAAATGATTACTGAATGAGACCAACTTCTCTACTGAAACCTATGGTGGAGCAAAAGCACATCTTATCTGATATGTAAAAATGGACCACATGATAGGATTATGTACCATATTATAACTAAGACAAGCGTGGCTGATGGTTCCAGATGTATGATGAACCTTCAACTTCTGACGATTTGCTTTACCTCTTTCAGTGCGAGCCTATGGTAGAAATCATTGAGATTTGCACATTTATAAACAAGTAAAGAAAAGGAGATTCATATGAACTGATCCTTACTTGACATTCAGGAGACCTCCAAAACTCAATAAGACCATTGATGTCATCAGCATTTAATATATTATTTAGTCTTTCCTTCAGTTGCTCATCTGTTAATGTTTCATCAAAATACTTTTTTTTTTAAGTCTGCCTTGTAGTCCTTCCATTTCTTTGCAGCTGAACCCATAAACCAATTCCTGACACCCTCATCCAGATCATAAAACACCTAATTTGCCATTGAAAAATAGCCATCAGATCATGTATATATTGAAAAGGAGCCATCAGATCATAGTCAGAATTGGACAACTTGCAAAAGGGCAGGCAATGATATACCTTCATGTCATCCCAAACTTCATTTTTTTTTGCAAGGGGAACATCCCTCCAATCAGTAAATCGAACTGGTAATTTCCTTCTCACTTGACAACCAAGGGCACTAGCAAACTTCCGATAAGTCTCTCCTACAGGCTGGGAATGTATATTGGTTGTTATTTTGATTTTAGGCATGTCTTTTGTCCTTGAAAATATCTCATTCATTGTGGTTATTTTCCTTCCATTCCTCTTACCATTGTGCAAGTCTGTACATATTAAACATAAAAATATTAGCATATGTTTGCAGAATTTGTAGCAAGAAATAGTATATCTCCAGAAATACAATACCTTCATTGTCACGTAAGAACTCTCCAACTTCTTCATAGTCAGGATCAGCAGCAGGATCATCAGTAGTCTGCTCATTTGCAGTCTCAACATTTTTTCTTGGTCTTGGTCGCAAATTATGAGGTTCAATGGCTACATCACTTGGGTTTTGAGTTCTCTACTTGAAAATGCACATGACAATATCAATTAGTATTTGTACTAATTTAGAAATTTGTTCATTTTGGTTTACAGTGAAAGGCAAGCACACATTTGTACAAAGGCCGGCACTATTGTACAAAGGCCAACACTAAGGCTAACCTTTGTTCTTTTATTTGGATTGGTAGGCTGCTGTTGTTGTTGTGGTCGAGGCTGCAGTCCCGCCCTCAGCTGGTGAAGACGAAGGGATTCGATCATCTCCTCGTTTCTTGCAACATTTTCCCATTTCCGCCTCTCATATTCAGTCATGCCTTCATCTCTGCTTCCTCTTGCGCTTGACATTTTGTTTCCTAAAAAGACAGAAAGGAATCAGCAATCTTTTCCTTGCAAAAAAAATATATAATACAAACAGAAGGGAACACTATTTTCAAGTAATCAATGAGTCTCCTATCCACGATGTTTGCTGATGGGGCGTTCAAATCGACCCTGATCTTTACAACTTACAACTAGGTACGAACATCTAACATCAAGCAACACAAAATTTGTCCCAACGCCACCTGCTACTTGGAGAGCTGTTGATCTACAGTGTCGTGCCACACTCATCACTGTGTTTAGCAAATCTAAAGCATTAGAAAACTGAAACGCATAGAACATAGGTAATCCGGCCATGGAGCCTCACCAGCGCCCAAGAATTCAACCACCTATAGGAAGAAGGGGAGTGGAGGGAAAAAAATTATCTCACCTCGTCTCGACCTTCTGGACAGGGCAGGCAAGAGCTCCAGATGCACAAAGGGAGCAGGGGCAGGTCCTTCTGGACGAGGCAGGCAGGAGCCCTAGATGTACGAAGGGAGCAGGGGCAGGTGAAGCTTCCTCAGTCCTGGGACGGCCGGCGCAGCTTCCTCCGTCCAGGGCCTTCCTCCGTCCTGTGGATTGGCGGCGCAGGGTGGGACCAGAGGATGGCCGGCGGTCGTCCCCCGTCAGCAGCCGCGTGCACAGCACGGGGGTAGCGGCGTGCGCAGCAGCGTGGTGGGTGGCGCGGGCTGGGAGGGACCTTGGGGGCGGCGAGATTTGGGAGTCGAGCTCTCCAGGGAGTGTGGTCGGCGTGATTTGGGAGAGGGGCGGCGCGCTTTGGAACGAGGGAAGTAGGAGGAAATTGGGAAACCCTAGACTTTAGTTTTTTTTTAGCAACAGTCTTGACTTTAGTGGGCCACAACAAAAACTTCCGCGGGCCTCTCCCAAAATAAGCGCGCGAGACTGAATAAATTTCGCGGGCCTCTCCCGAAATTGCGCGCCAGTGTATGTAAACTGGGCGGGATATGAGGCGCACTGGGGCCCACCTATGTTTAGCGACAGACGGAGAGACGCTGTACAGAGTTTTAGCGTCAGACCATCCGTCGCTATGTATACCGTCAGACAGTTAGTCAGTACATCGAGATTTTACCGGCGGATGATCAGTTAGCAATCTTTACCGTCAGATCGTCCAACTGTAAAATTTATTTTTAGGGACAGACATCTGACCCTAATGCGGTGTTGTGGTGTAGTGTGTACCATCAACACTGACAAAGTTTTCGTCACGTGAGATGGAAACAATGCTATCATGCACCACATCATGCACATGGCAAAATTTCTTCATGTCGACTAGAATCTTCTAACACTCATCAGGTGACAGATTTAAATCAAGCACACCAGAGCCGTGCAAACACTCTTCGTCTCTTTTATCTGTTGCTTGTTGGGACTCATTGTCGCCGGCACAGACCGTATGTCTGTTCATCAGCAGTTGTCATCGGGACATAGCAAATAAACTGCAATATGTATGATTGTATACTAGATATGGTGAAAGAAAGAGAAGTTTCGAATCAGAAAACCCAGATAATAAGTCGACAAAGCAACAATAACAGCACATGAATGTGCCTGCTTTAATTCGCACAATATATGTGGCAGAAAATTGCATGTATTGGTGTACATACATGGCGGGATAAGAACTAGCAAGCCAGGAGCTCGGCGGCATGTTCAAATATTATTGGAGATCTAAAGAGCAGAGGTAAACTGAAACCTGCTTGAGTAGAGGTACACCGGAACACGGATGGTTGTGTGTAATGCAATGCAACGAATGCATGCATGCTCGAATAGTGCTCCATGCCAGTAATGAAATGCAATGAATAATCCATCATCCTTTGCAGCATCTGATGATGCCACCGGTTACCGCCGTCGTGCCGTTGGCTAGTAGAGGCATGAACTGCAGCCAGCAGAGTCGTACTTGTTGAGTGATCGTGGGGGGGGGCCACGACCTGTGCACGACGACGACTTTGTTGAACTGGCCTGTGCACGATTGCTCGCAAACGCCTCAACAATGGATGAGGCAAACGTGAGCGACAACAAGCATAGCGGGTCCGGCAATGGATGAATGTGCGGGCACGGAGGGAGATGGGCTGCGCCGATCGGCCCAGGCCCTGAGTGGGCTTGGGCCCTAAGAAAACTCGTTACATGGGCTTGGGCCCTGAGTGGATCTTGTGTGTTTACCCCCTCGCCGCTCGTGCGATTGACAAGCTTCTCTCCGATCAGCGCGATGCCTTGGAGAACAGGGGAAGGGCCTCAGCAACGTGGACATAAGAAGCCACAGAGAAGCGCTTCGACGACTCCAAGATCGCCATCGAGCACCACACCGTGAATTCCGAGCTCCGTCGGGAAGCGCGGGTTTCCACCGCCGAGGCCGTCGCCGACAACGTTGAGACGGGGCACACTTGCCAAGCACTGGGAGCGTTCGGGTAGTTTGACATTTACTAGAACCAGCAAATTCTTTTCGAGCCCGAGAAGACGCTAGGCTAGCTAACAAAAACGAATTTTCAGGTCAAGCACATCATCGACGAGGACAATACCGCGGCCAGTTTAATCAATTCGTTTGTGATTTTTCTCCAAAGAATAAATCAATTCGTTTGTCAACAGAAGCTGTTCAGAAGCAGAGTCGGCCTAGAAGTTGGACTAGCGAACTGATGTATGGCTGTAGTTTCCTGTCTTCCTCTCGTGCATGCGTACATATAGACAAAGATGAAACCAAAGTACCAGCAAAGTATAAGAGTTATGCAACTTTCTGATCTAAGGCTTTCAGTTTCTGAAACAGAGAAACTATGCTGCATCCTGCATAGTATAGTACACTATGCTTGCCGTCGTTTATTTAAGCAGAGATCAAACTGAAACCCGGTATATAAGTATATAGGTGCCGTGTTATAGCAAATAATGCTGATGTGTACGTTTCCAATGCAACAACTGTGAGGCCACTGCAGGAGCTAACCACAAAAACGGAAACAGAGCTCAAGTTTCTTCCTAGAAGCAGAGTTCACACACAACGTATGAGTCTCACACGCAACTTACTAATACATCACGCACTACTCCATCTGAAATACACGATAAAAGGCAGAAACTACTGCGAAACTGAGTAACACACAAACAGAGCCTACTCATCAAGCAGAGTAGGCTTTGAAGCTTTCTGCATTGTGCCGGTTAATGAGACTCATCCTGACAGATAATTGGCCTGTGACGAAGCCTATGCATGCAATGCAGCAGTAGTAATCAAGAAAAAAATAATGTGTCTACTCATTTGGATGTGGTAACATACAGCGAGAAAAGCTTTGGTGACAATAACAAATAAAAACGACGGTGACATCCTTGAGTTTAGCACAATATAATTTATGTCCTTCAATTACATGCACATAGTTGAAGATGCATTTAGAGTAAGAAAACTAATAAAGAAAATAAGGCAAGCAGGTTCTCAGTACGAACTGATATTTATTATTACGAAATATCTGAAGCAACGATAAACTGAAACTTTGATGCTCATTCCAAGAGAATGCATTGGATAGCTACAGCAGCAATCTTCATGCATCAGCAACTCTGATTAGGAACCATGCTCCACTCGAATCAAAGATCCACATGTTCAGCAATGAATCTGTAAGAGAGAAAAAAAAGGAAGTCAAGGAGCAAACTCTTCAATAATCGGCAAATTGCAGCAACGAATCAAAGATGTGTGGAGTAGCAATAAATTAGTAGGAGTAGCAAGGAAAATACAATTGACAGTACAAGAACATACGTGCACCATCATCATTATGCGATGTCAGAGCAAGCTAGCTAGCTATAGCTAGCTCCAGGGTCTCCTCCTCGTCCTCTTCATCTTTATCCGATCGACTGGATTTGTTTTTAGTTAAAACAAGAACAGGGGTGGAGCTCAAGGTTAATTGGATGGGATGGAATTTAAAGCGAATACCTCTTCATATATTCTTTATATCTATATTCAATTTGGAGTGTGGGGCAGTTAAGATGGGCTTTAATTGCATCCCCGAGTGCATCCTCTTCTCTCTCCACGTCATCCTCATAGGCACCGTGACACCAGAATATTGCTTTGACATTGCGAATGGATGGGAGGTACTCCAAGCCGAGGTCTCCACAACTGATGTCCTCGCTCTGCACTAATTCCTTCACACGGACACAAAACAGAAGCTCCTCGAGGCTTGGCATAAAAACTACTCTGCTGTTGTCTTTCTGCTGACACTCTTCACTGGCTACAAGCTGGATCACTGACCAAGGCAACACCAAGCATCTCAACTTCTGGAAGTAGCAATCTGTTTCAATGATAACACTAGTATGTCGCCGGCAATTCAAGTTGAGGTAACAGAGCTCGCGCAACCCACCCAGTGCAGTGAGACCCCGCTCATCCAGATCAAGCACAAGTATCTCCAAGTGGTAGAGGCTAGGAAGATGTGCAGAACTAATCCACGACGGCAACTTGGGGAATTTGACACGATCAAGAAACAAACATCGGAGATCTCTATAGGTAGAGGGCATTGCTGCATCCCAGACATTCATAATAACTTCACGAAACAAAAAATTCACCTTTAGATATTGCATCTCCTTGAGATTGCCTAGAGAGTGCATCAATTCCATCTGCATGTTCTCATCCTTATTCCAGGCATCAATGTTAAGCTTGAGCACTGTTTCCACAGAAAAATCAGTCACGACAGAGGATCTCTCTATGCAAATAAAAAAAATGTGCGGGCATGCCAGTGTACTAATGTACACAATAAAAAGACGAGAACACATAATTATTCATATTTAAGAAAAATACAAATACATGTTCCCTACACATAAGTGTGCGCTCCATAGCCTGCTGGCGGCGATCTGACTTGAGCGATTATGGTCTTCATGGTTCCTGGGGCCTCGGAAAGCTCCCAGTTAATTACCCCTGCGAGTCAAGCTCACAGAGCACCTCCGATTAAGCTGCGTTGGTCATCGTCGTCGGTCTTCACTTCACTTCTCCATGCATGGTGTTGGTGTAGATGTGGATGGCGGTCAGCATGAGGGCCTCGTCGGTCCATAGCTGGTACAACATGGCTGGAACATGAGCCATGCCCGCCCGCGTCGTTCGCCTTGTCGGTGTCGAACGGCGCGTGGTGTCATCGTAGTCGTCACTTGCATGGTTGGTGTAGTTTGGATCGCTTCGGACTTCCTTGGCAACATTGTCGTGGTACGCCGTGGATCTTGATCACGTGGAGTTGTTGGAGTTGATGAAGACGTGGTAGATGCATCCTGATCCCTAGCATATAGCCGTCCGCCTTGTCGGTGTCGCGCGTACTCGTCACAGTAGATGGAGTCGCCGTCGGCATCGAGCGTCGCGTGGTAGTGGTAGTAGACGTGGTAGTGGTAGTAGACGGAGCAGCAGGCAGCCGGGGTTTGAGTGTCTGGACAGCTTCACCTGTACACGAAAGAACAAAATTATACAAATATGATTTGGGGCTCGAATAAAAGAGCTCCCTATGGTTTGCTTGTTCATGCCAGCCTACTAGGAGTAATTCAAGCGCACACACAAACACATCTATACATGTATATATATGCAGCTTGTCTGAGATAATCGTTGGCATCATCCTAGCTTGCGCACGCACGTACACAAATATACATGCCTATACATGCAGCTTGGCTGTGGCGCAGACCGGCTGGAACAGAAGTCTTGCTCCTAGGCGCAGCCGCAGATGGCGTGCAGCCTTCTCGTGGTGATTGTGGGAGTCTTCGCGGTGGCGCTCCCGAGGTGACCGGCTCAGCGCCATATGGAGACGCCCTGACTCGGATTGCCTTCATTCTCCACTGTGCATACGGATGCTGGCTGTAGTAGAGAGCACTAGGGCGTGCATCGTCTCTTCTCGAGGACATGTCGTTGTTGATGATGAAGACGCCACCGGCCGGCCAGTGCAGCTGGACCTGCCCATGCTACATATGAGAAAGAGGAGGGGCTCATGTACATGGTACTCCTGAATGGAGATGTCGTCCTGGGCAGATACGTGCATGCGTCGACCCATACATTGATCTACTCCTTGGCACCATGTGCATATACGGCTGCATCATCAACTTGTGGACGTTGCTTGCCTCTCTTGTTCGTCCGTGCCATGGCAACAGCTGGCACCTTCTCTGTCTGCCTCTTGCTGATCCGCACCGAATCTCGATCTAGATGGGTGGCGCCATGGCGGCGGCCTGTGATCCAAACTGGCCGGGCGTGATTCTTCATGGCGGCGCTGGCGCTCCGTCGTCTGCTTCCTCGTAGATCAGAGCAGCCTGGCGACGCTCTTGCTTCACCTCCTTCCTCATGACACAGCCCTCCACCGGCTAGCTCCTTGGGCGCACGTAGCGGCACGGCCATGCAGCCATCTCCCGATGGATGGCGCATCTCTAGATGAATGGAGCCGTGCATGGCAGCGGCTGCCTTAGTGCACCTCGACGATGCAAGGTGTGCATGACGCCGTGGCGGCAACTGCCCTTCATGGTGATCGGCGGGTGATGGAAAACGGCGACATATGGCTGCCTTCGATCTCTGGCCAGCAGCTGCCTCCATCTGCTGATGTCCGTCGATCCATGGCCGATCCGCTCCGTGGATGGTGCCCTGGTGGTGGCTGCATCGATCGGCAGCAGCCTGGCGGCACTCATCGCTTGAAGGGTCTCATGGGAGCAGCCTGGCGGCGCTCTCTTCGTTGATCCGCTCCGTGCCTACGTATGAATGGCGCCCTGGTGGCGGCTGCCTTTCGGCCGGGCGTTCTTGTACATGGAGCAGCAACCTGACGACGCTCCTTCTTGAAGTCAGCCTGACGACGTCTTGAAGTCTGATCGTGTAGATCGACGACGAGGACGGGACGCGTGTAGACGACGTCCTCCAGCGTCACATACTTGCATGGAGTCCACCTGCTAATCCCCGTAGTCCGCTCCGAGCTTATGATGGACATCGCCGTGGCGGCGGCTGATCCCATAAGCCAGGTGTCATCGTGTAGATGTGGGAGCCCCGTGATGATCATGTCGATCCGCTCCGTGCCTTTGGATGAACAGCGCCTTAGCGGCAGCTGCCCTTTCCCGTGATCCGATTAGGCCTGGCGTCCTCTGGATCCGGGAACAAGACGTGCAGCGCGACGGAGAGGAGCAGCCTGGCGGCGCTCTCCATGAAGAGGAGCAGCCTGGCGGCGCTCTAAATATGTCCCGTCTGCCGTCCTTGTGGAGTCCTGAAGCTCCTTTATATAGGCAGCTGCGCTAGGGTAGCAGCAGGCTCGTGAAGCCGTATGCACGCGCCGCCAGAAATTTGTTAACGAGCGCTAGATACCCGGCGCCGCTTTCTTGGTACGCGAGATGGAGCACGGACTTATCCTCGTGCCGTAATTCTCCATCGTGATCACGTTTGTTGAGATATTTGTTGGCCCGCATGGATTAGGTGGACTTCTAGAATGCTAGAGTATATATAGCTCGCATACGTATTCATATGGTACGTATCTTCTACCAAACAAAGCAGTTTGCACCGGTACGTATATATTTGAAGAGAAGACATGATGATTCAAGCGCGTATAGATGTACGCACTCAGAACTGCCTTCGTGAGCCATGCTAGCTGACTTTTGGGACAGCATTCTCTTTATAATAGATAAAGAGCACACGTGGGATACATATGCACACAAAGATGTTGCACACTTATTTTCATTCTTTTAGATACAAAATGCTTCTAGACAGCACATACACATATACGCACATATGAGAAGATTTTGGTACAAAATCTCGTCAAACAAGCACCCTTAGAGAGGCTGCCCAGATCCTTCACAAACTGCCTCTGGAACTCCTCACTATCACAATCTCCTCCTATCTGTAGCTCCTGTAGTGCAGTCAAATTCCCAAAAAAATACTCCAGCTGGCGCAATGGCCCTCGGAGCACGTAGGCACACTAGCTGAGTCAGTTTGCCAATGCTACACGGCAATTCCACACATCCACTCAAGTCCAATGTTTGTAGAAGCTTCAGACCACCTATTTGTCCTGGGAGCTTCCAATTCCGTATCCCGATCCTCAGGTACCTCAAATGTTGTAGTTTTCCAATGTGCTCAAGGCTGTCGCATCCTTTGCTCAATGTGCATCCCTCCAGAGCTAGCACACGGATAAGTTGTAACCGTGGATGCAAGGCCCACTTAATAATATGACACTGCAAGACAATAAATGACCTCACTTGTGGTAGGTTCACATGACTACTATCCCCGGTGAGATCCAGTTTTTTATTTTTTTGGACTAATCGACGGGTGTGACTTTGTGCCAATGTACCATCAACACTGACAAAGTTTTCCTCATTTGATATGGAAATGATGAGATCGAGCACCATATCATGAACACGGCAACCATCCATGATGCCATAGACTTCCGAATCCACCCCCTGGATCATGCTTCTGTTGATGAGGTCATGAAAGTATCCCTCTCCTACCTCAAATAACCCACGTCCTAGTTTCTTCTCAACAAAGCCTTCACCTATCCACTTCGATATCAAATCATCCTTATCAATAAGAGTGTCTTCAGGATAAACACTTAGATACATCAAACAAGTCTTTAGATGAGAAGGGAGGTCGTAATAACTAAGAGACAATATATGCATAGTGTTTTTCATATGCTGTTCATCATTATCCTGATAGAAACCCGGAGAGTTGCACACTTCAATCCATTCTTTTCTAGATTTACACAATAACAAACTAGCCATTGTGATGATTGCCAATGGTACACCACCACACTTATTTAGAATCATATCAGATAAATCATCCAGATGATTAGATGGACATTTGTCTTCACCACCAAATAATCTTGTATAAAATAACTTCTTTGAGTTGTCATGTGAAAGTGCTTCTAGCTTGTAAACTTTAGTGTCTTGACTGACAACTTAAATTTTACGAGTTGTTATGATAATTCTAGTTCCAAAATTGTTCTCCACAAGAGCTGATTTTATTATTTCCCAAGATTGAGGCTCCCATATGTCATCAATAACAATAAAATACCTATCCACAAAAGTGCAAAGAACAATTAGAAACTAACATAACTAATTACTATGCATATAAGTGGACTGCGGTCAACCAATGATAACTAAATTAGAGTTCTTAGCATGAATACATGAAACGGCCATCAGTGTAATACAAATGTACAATATATGCGTTTCGGCAAACTGATGCACTGGAATCATGGTCGAGCAGATTTGTGTAGTAGAGAAAAATATCTCCAAACTGTAATGGCAGGAGAATAAGTCAAACCCATCCTTGTTGTTGGTGTGCACCAACTGATGCACTGGAATCATGGTCGAGCAGATTTTTACACAAGTAGCATTTATTCATGTAAGGCTAGCTATGAAAAAACGCTAACAATTAAAGAAAAAAACATGTCACATTCATGACTACAAAAAATCGTGTAAGATTGGTAGCAGTCCTGAAGAAATAACGCACATGAATAAAAAATTCTATGCATAAGTCTAATAAACTAGCTATAATAGGAAGTACACTGCATCTTGGGCAAAAAAAAAAAAAGAAGTACACTGCATCAAATATAAATTAAAAAAATAAGCAATGACACGATATTGTTTGCTAATAGAGAGGCTTTGCTAATACAGAGGCATTATGGTAAAAAAAGATAACAAGCTCATAAGTATGTTAACAAATAAAAAATTACCACAATTGAACAAGCATCAATTAGAAAAAAGAATATGTTTATATCTAAAATTTTCCTTTTTATCCATTTTTATAAATTTAAAGTCTAATAAATATGTATTTACATATTACCTTCTAGACAGATGATCCTAACAATCTGATCTCATAAAATGACTTCTCATAGTTATTGGAAGCACCACAAAAAAACATGTTTACATTTAGAGTTGAACTTTATTCCTTCAGGAAGTCAAACATAATGGAACTATGAGAAAAATATTGGGAAACTGCTAGTAACACATAAGTTAGTGCAAAAAATCATTGGGTGGCTTTATTCGTTCATACCTCTTTGCTTGAAGGAAATCATGAATCTCGTTGATGAGCTGCCTTTCATCCAACATGGTGTATTTCAAATCTGTGTATTGGTTCTTGTCGAGGTCTATAAGAATGTCTCGGAAGACTTTCTTCAAGTCCGGATCTTGGCCAACAGGAACAAAAGCCCCATAACCAAACTGAGATTTAAGCTTGTCATACACTGCTCTGGCAAGAGTAGTTTTGCCGAGCCCACCAACTCCCACAACAGAAACAATCTTCATCTTCTGGTTGGATTCCTCACCCCCCTTGGGCGACAGCATGGATATGAGATCAGCGCTTGACTTGTCGATGCAAATAATCTGCGATGCTTCTCTGAACATGGCAGTAAGGCGAGGATCGACAGTCCGCGACGATGCTGCAGGCTTGGCCACAATGCTGCTGGCTGTGTATCTACCATGCCGCTCGGTCAGCTCCTGGAGATTCTTCCTGATCTTCTCGATGGCACCAGCGATCTTGTGGCGCTCTTTGCCCTTCTTGAACAACCCTGTCAACTTATGTGCCATACCTTTGAGCAAACTTTCCTTCTCGTCGGGCTTATGACTGCCCTGCACACGCACAAGGTAGGTGTCGATGATGTCCTCCATATCGTAGGATGCCTCACGGGCATCACGCGCCCAGATCTTGACGAGCTCATCAAGCTGATCTGGCCGCACGCTTGCCACCACGCGGAGCGCGGCGTGCGCGCTCTCGAGCTCCTTCTCAAGAAACTGGATTTGATCCTTCACGCCTTTCTGCAGCTTGTACTCCTCCTTGAGCAGCTCATGGAGCTTGGGGATTAGGCTGCCCATGGCTCCGGTTACCAGCTCCATGGCACCAGAGGTTGGTTTGCTTTCTTGCTTGGTGGTTTGTGGCTGTGGGTTGTGCAAGTTTCCTTTGCTTGGTGAGTGACCCTGCTCGCATTGGTTGAATGAATATGATGTAGAGTTGTCAGTCTGGGGCAATTCATCACGTGCCTTGCCAGCACATCCACCCGACAAGTCAACTCTTGCCTCTGATGAAAAAACAATATCTAATATTGCATCACATGTAGTGACATTATGAAACAAATTTTTAAAGCACCGTTGCATGTGGCTGCCCATGGCTCCGGTGGTTGGTTCCTTGCTTGGTTCGTGCGTTGTGCAAATTTGCCTTTGGTTGGTGCGTGACCCTGCTCGTCATCGTGAATATGATGTTTTTTTTCTCAATCACGCAAGAGGCGCGCATTTTTTAATTAAGAAGAGAGTGTTTATTAGTTACATCCGGGTTGAATATTATGTGGAGCTGTCAGTCTGGAGCGCTCGATCCATCATGTGTACCGTGCCAGCAAATACATTCCACAACTCAAATCTGGGGCTCTGATCCATCATGTGCCGTGCCAGCCATCCATCATGTGCTCTGACCCTGCTTTGCAAATTTTAATTATCAAATATATACTACAAGATATTAATCCTCCAGTGTTGACAACACGTACACATCACAGGAATATATAGTTGATTACGCAAAATAAACGAAGATACATATATGATTGCTACCGGAGGAAGGGAGGACATATATGCAACGCAAAGCAGCCATGAATCCATCGTTGCCGACTCGGACAAATTGGAGAAGCGGCGCATCGAGACCGATGGAACTTTCGATGACTTTGCGCCTCGACATCGGAAAACTCACCAGGCTCGGCGACATGTTCAAGCATTATTTGTGGTCTAAAGAGCAGTGGTAAACTGAAACCTGGTTGAGAAAGCCAAGATGGATATATGTGGATGCATAGAGATTCAGAGAGCATGATCATGTACACCCGAACACGATGGCTGTGTGTAGTGCAGTGATACCATGCATGCTCGAGTAGTGCTCCATACTGAAAGAATGTAAGGGATAGTTTCTATTGATCTCATCAGGTACATATATATATACAACCTCTCACACATGTAGCCACACACGCGACACACACATGCAACCGCAAGTGTCTAGTCTAACTCATGCATCCACACAGTGCTTGGTCTAACAAGTGCTCGGTCTAACACTCCCCCACAGTCTTAACTGGGAGCACCGCAAACATTAAGACTGGACCTAAACTCCGTCAACACGGACGTCGGCAAACCTTTGGTGAAGACGTCGGCGTACTGGGACGTGGTGGAAACATGTAGGATGCGGACCTCACCAAGGGCGACTCGCTCTCTGACAAAGTGTAGATCAATCTCGACATGCTTTGTTCGCTGATGCTGAACTGGGTTGCTAGAGAGGTATACTGCACTGACATTATCACAATAGACCACGGTGGCGTGGCGAAGAGGGTGGAGGAGCTCCTGCAAAAGTTGGCGCAACCAGCAGGCTTCGGCAACACCATTCGCCACTGCCCTATACTCTGCCTCTGCACTTGACCTGGACACAGTGGGCTGACGCTTGGATGACGAGGAGATGAGATTGTCCCCGAGGAACACGGCATATCCAGAGGTGGACTTGCGCGTGTCAGGACATCCCGCCCAATCAGCATCCGTGTAGACAATAAGATCAGCCGGTGTGGTCCGGTGAAGGTGGAGACCGAGGTCCAAAGTACCTTGAAGATAGCGAAGAATCCGCTTCATAGCACCAAGATGAGGTTCCCGAGGATCATGCATATATAAGCAGACCTGCTGAACAGCGTAGGTGATGTCCGGGCGGGTGAAGGTGAGGTACTGTAAGGCGCCAGCGATGCTGCGGTAGGAAGTGGGGTCGGCCACGGCGACACCATCGGCAGATAGCTTGGCATGAGTGTCCACAGGGGTACTGCAAGGCTTATAGTTGAGCATACCAGCACGGTCCAGAATATCCAGCATATACTGACGCTGTGAGAGGAACAAACTATCATGTTGGCGCTGAACGCTGACTCCAATAAAATGATGAAGGGGTCCAATATCCGTCATGGAGAATTCCTGGCGAAAAGCTGCAATAATCTGCTGAAGAAGACTCATAGAAGAGGCCGTCAAAACGACGTCATCAACATAGAGTAGCAGAATAGCCATATCGGTGCCATGACGATAGATGAAAACTGATGTATCAGATTTCGCCTCAACAGAACCAATGGAGGTAAGGTGAGAGGCAAACCGATGATGCCAGGCGCGGGGAGCTTGCTTCAATCCATAAAGGGACTTGTTCAGGCGGCAGACAAAGTCAGGTCTGGAGGAGTCAGCAAAACCAGTCGGCTGGGCGCAGTAGACGATCTCATTCAAGGTGCCATGAAGGAACGCATTCTTCACATCAAGCTGATGAATAGGCTATGAATGAGAGAGTGCCAGAGTAAGGATAGCCCGAACGGTTGTTGGCTTGACCACAGGACTGAATGTTTCATCATAGTCGATGCCAGGACGTTGCGTGAAACCATGAAGGACCCACCAAGCCTTATAGCGGTCAAGAATGCCATCTAACTTGAGCTTGTGATGAAAGACCCACTTGCCTGTGACAAGGTTGACACTAGAAGGCTGAGGAACCAGGGACCAAGTGTCATTGGCTTGCAAGGCATCGAACTCCTCCTGCATAGCCAGGAGCCACACGGGATCCACCAATGCAGAGTGGACCGATGTTGGCACTGGAGAGAGTGCAACAGCCTGAAGATTCAGGCGGTCGACGGGGTGCCGCGTGCCGTCCTTGCCACGTGTGCGCATGCCGTGCGCATTGGTGACAGGAGGGATCTCCTGAGGCACCGTGGTGGTGGTGCGGCCGGAGGGACGATCGGCGCCGCTGGCAACAACCTGAGACGGGGTGTCCTTAGGGGCAACAGAACCGGCCGGCCCGATAGTGGACACGCCGTCAGGGGCAGCCATGGATGGAGCGGGAGAGGGCGCTGCCGATGCACCAGCCAGTGGGGGGCTATGTGCTGGCGCGCCGCCGCTGCCATCGGGGCTGCCAGGGGCGGCGTCCATGCCGCCGGGAAGTCGTGAACCTGCATACACAGCTCTTGACCCATAGGACAAAGAGGAATCATCAGCGCTGTCCAAAAAATTGAGTGTGGTGGGATCTTGGGGCGAAGTGGACATATCGGCGAAAGGAAACACCGCCTCGTCGAAGACAACATGTCTGGAGATGATAATGCGGTTGGAATGAAGGTCAAGGCACCGATAGCCCTTATGATCGGATGAGTACCCCAAGAAGACACACAAGGAGGAGCGAGGTGATAGTTTATGTGGAGCTGTGGATGACAGGTTAGGATAGCAGGCGCAGCCGAAAACACGAAGGTGGGTGTAGTCAGGCTGCACGCCGTGTAGAACAAAATGGGGGGTGCGGCCGTCTACGGTTTTTGTGGGGTGGCGGTTTAGGAGATAGGTGGCAGTGTGGAGTGAATCTGCCCAATAAACCGGAGGGAGACTGGCCTGAAAAAGGAGGAAGCGCACAATGTTATTTATGGTGCGAAGAGTGCGCTCAGCCCGCCCATTTTGCTGAGAGGTGTACGGGCATGACAGACGGAGGAGGACACCATGTGTGAGGAAGAACGTGCGGGCTGAGGAATGATCAAATTCATGACCATTGTCGCACTGGACTGCCTTGATGGAGGAGTCGAACTGGGTGCGCGCATGAGAGAAAAAATTAGTAAGAGTGGTAAAGGTGTCGAATTTGAGGCGTAGCGGGAAAGTCCAGCTGTAGTGAGTGCAATCATCAAGAAACACTAACAACTGGAGAGGTCCAAAGATCACAATGTATTAAATCAAATGGGCGTGACGCACGCAAGTTTGACAGGCTAAATGGGAGGCGCACATGGCGACCAAGCTGGCAAGCATGGCAAACATGAGTATCGTGGCACTTATTACATGAAATAGCGTTGGAACTAACTAGCTTGGACAAAGCCTCATGACCGACGTGACCGAGACGGCGATGCCAGAGGGTGGTGGATGCTGCATTAACGAGGGCAGTGGCGCTGGTGGTGCTGTTGGATGCTGGTGGGAAGAACGGGTAGAGATCACCCGTGCTATTACACCTGGCGATCACGCTCTATGTCTGAAGGTCCTTCACAGAGAGACCGAAAGGATCAAACTCAATGGAACAATTATTTTTGGTGGTGAAACGACGAACGGAAATTAAGTTCTTAATAATGCCAGGGGAAACTAGAACATTAGAAAGAATTAGAGGCCGTTGCGGAGTCGAAATAGAGTGAGATCCTACGGAAGTAATAGGAAGCGTAGCCCCATTACCAACAATGATAGATGAAGGAGGGTGAGAGGATGAAATTATACCAGCGTTGTTGACCATGTGAGCGCCGGCACCAGAGTCGACGTACCAGTCGCTAGGGCCCGGAGGAGTCAGCGACATGGTGCTGAAGTTGCTGGCGAGCGACGTCGTGTCGAATGACCCCCCATGCATGGGAGTCCACGGCTGCTGTGGCGCCTGCTGCTGCGGTGGTGGAGCATAGGGGCCGGGTTGCGTGTAGCCGTACCCTGCGCCAAATGCTGTAGGGGCGCCGAAACCGTAGCCCTGCGGCGGCTGGGGTACAGCTGTGAAGGCCACCGGAGGAGGACGGTTTGGCGCGCCATGGGTGTTGCCAGTGGGTGGGGGGTGTGGCCAAAACTGCACTGTGCCCGCCCACGGGTTGTAGAGCATCTGCGGAGGGCGAGGCGCACCAGAGGGCTGCTGCCCTTGTTGTGGCTGCTGCTGCTTGTTTCCGCCGCGGCCGCGACGGTGACTGGAGCGCTGGCCTTGGCCCTGGTTGCCAGCTGAGCCGCCTCCTTGTCCGGCGTGGGCAGGGTACCTGCCGGGGGCACGGCTGTGGGAAGGTGGTGCAGCGGACGATGAGCCGGCGAGAAGGGCAGTAGGCAGCGTAGTGGTAGACGTGCCGCCGGTGTCGCTGGCGATGTCGTTGAGGTCAATCTCCTCGAGCAGCAGGATGGTGCGCGCCTCCGCGAAGGTGGGAAACGGATGCCTCAGCTTGATGTTCGTCATCACGTGATGAAACTTTTCACTGAGGCCGCGTAGGAGCGTGAGGACGAGGGTGCGGTCGCCGACCGGGTCGCCGAACTCGTGGAGGGCGGCGGCCATCGTCTCGAGCTTGCGGCAGAAGTCCATGATCGAAGACGATCCTTGTTTGACAGTGCGGAACTCCGCGGACAGCAGCAGGGCGTGTGACTCGCGTTGTCCGAGGAATTCATCCTCGAGGTGCACCCAAGCGACGCGGGCGTTCGGCTCTTTCAACATCGTCGGCTGCTGCAGGTCGGGGTGGATCGTGCCATAGATCCACGTGAGGACGGTGCAGTTCATCTGCACCCACGCCGGCCGGTCGTCGTTGACCACGTCGGTGAGGACATGATCGGTGAGGGCATACTTGCCCAAGATGATGAGGAAGAGGGTGCTCCAGCGGGTGTAGTTATTGGAGGCACGGTCGAGGATCACGGGGACGAGCACCTTGATGTTGAGGATGGCGATGGCGGCGGCGTGGACATCGGCGTGCTTGGCCTCGTACTCGTTGAGGGCCTTCGCAGGAGCGGCGGCGTCCCGGTCGCGCTGCTCCTGCGCCTCGCGGGCGGCACGTTCGGCTTCGGTCTCGGCCATGGGCGATGTAGAGGCAGAGGCCGAGCACAACCCGGATTTTTTTTCTTTCTTTTTTTTTCTTTTTTTACTCTTTTTTTACTCTTTTTTTTTAACTGGCAATAATCTTACGCACGGACAGACGGACGAGCGGCCTCCACACGCGTCTCGATGACGGACGAGCGGCCTTCCTTCTCGCGAAGCTGTGGGCGTCGCGGATTGACGAAGCCGGGCGTCGCAGATCAATCGACGAAGGGCCAATGGGATCACATGGTCGGATCACGGATCAGCACTTGACGTAGACCTTCGTAGTCGATCAGCAGCACTTGACGGAGTCGTACGAGTCGATCAGCAGCACTGGACGGAGACGTACGTAGTCGATCTCGTGTCCGGTAGATGTACGTGGAGTAGGCGAGTAGCACACGGAGTCACGTCGATCCCATGGACGTACGTGGAGTAGCACTTGACGGAGTCGTACGTCGATCCTGTGTACAAGCGACGCAGTCGTACTTCGCGATCTCGACGCCACGCCAGGATCGCGGGATTGGCAGCCGATCGGATCACAGCAGGGCCGGATCACGCGAGGCAGTAGGCACGGCGGCGGCGCACGAGCGGAGGGCCGGCGAGCAGGAGTGCCCAGCGACGGAGGGGCACGACGCGGGTGCGCGCGTGCGGGGTAGCCGGCGAGCGAGGATGCCCAGCGACGGCGGTGGCCTGCCGATCGTGAGGACCGGCGGCGGGGTTAGCAGAAGCGGTGGTTACAGGAACGTAACCCTTGTGATACCATGAAAGAATGTAAAGGATGGTTTCTATTGATCTCATCAGGTACATATATGTATATATACAACCTCGCACACATGTAGCCACACACGCGACACACACATGCAACCGCAAGTGTCTAGTCTAACTCATGCAACCACACAGTGCTTGGTCTAACAAGTGCTCGGTCTAACACATACCAACAATGCAATGCAATGCAACGAATAATCCATCAGCCTTTGCCGCGCCTGAAGATGCCAGCGGTCACCGCCGTCGTGCTGTTGCATAGTGGAGGCAGGAACTGCAGCCAGCAGTCGCACTGGTAGTAGGAATAGGTGGCCTTGGCCGGCCGCAACGACCAGTAGGTGATCGTGGTTCTTCATCTGAAGAGTGACGACGACGCTGTTGAGCTGGCCCCGCAAACGCCTCCACCACCGCGGGTCCGCAGCCCTGACGTTGTTCGCCCGCCCGTCCGATGCTGCCTTTGTCAACCGCACGGCTAGGCCAGCGGCAACAGGCTGTCCTACTGGAGCTTGTCCGGAGGGAGAAAACTCGTTACCTGGGCTTGGGCCCAGAGTCGATGTCGTGTGTATTAGCGCCTCGTCAACAGAAGCTGTTCAGAAGCAGAGTCGGCCCAGAAGTAGGACTAGCGAACGAGAGATGTCGTCGGTCGTCCTATGGCTATAATATCGTGCCTTCCTCTCGTGCATGCGTACATATAGCCAGAGATGAAACCAAAGGACCAGCGAAGTATAAGAGTTATGCAATTTTCTGATCTAAGGGTTTCTGTTTCTGAAACAGAGAAACTATGATGCATCCTGCATAGTACAGTATGCATGCCGTCGTTTATTTAAGTAGAGATCAAAGTGAAACCCGGTATATAAGTATACAGGTGCCGTGTTATAGCAAATAATGCTGATGTGTACGTTTCCAATGCAACAACTGTGGAGCCACAAAACAGAAACAGAGCTCAAGTTTCTTCCTAGAAGCAGAGTTCACCAAACATAAGAATAAAGCTCATCCTGCATGCGAACCAGGCAGTGTATGAATGCAGCACAAACAGGCAATATGTGTAACACACAAACAGAACCTACTCATCAAGCAGAGTAGGCTTTGATGTTTTTTGCATTTCAGTTTGTTGATTACTGAGACTCACCGTGACTGATAATGGGTCGGCAACAAAACCTATTCATGGAATGGAGCAGTAGTAATCAAGGAAAAAAATACTGTGTCTACTCCTTTAGTAGATGTGGAAACATATAGCGAGAAAAGCTTTGGCGAGAATAACAAATTAAATCATCGGTGACAGTACATGGGCGTCCTTAAGTTTAGCACAACATAATTTATGTCCTTAAATCATAAGCACGCAGTACATGAGGTTCTTCGTGCGAGCAGATATTTATTATTACGAAATGTATGAAGCAGCGGTAGACTGAAATTTTGATGATCAATCCAAGAGAATGCATTGGACTGCTATAGCAGCAATCTTGTTGCATCAGCATGTTCCAGACGAATCAAAGATCCACATCTTGCAGCAGCGAATCTGAAAGAGATCAGATAAAAGGAAGTCATGGCGCAAACTATTCAATAATCGGCATGTTGCAGCAACGAAACAAAGATGTGTGTGTGTGTGTATAAATAAATTAACTAATAGGGCAGCTGAAATACGAGGCGAAGCAGAAAATGCAATTGACAGTACTGAAGACAAGGCCAAGGGAGAGACATCATACGTGCATCATCATCATTATGCGATGTTAGAGCAAGCTAGCTGGCTATAGCTAGCTCTAGGGTCTCCTCCTTGTCCTCTTCATTTGTATCTGATCGCCTGTAATTGGATTTGTTTTTCGTTAAAACAAGAACAGGGGTGGAGCTCAAGGTTAATTGGATGGTATGGAATTTACAGCGATTACCTCTTCATGTCTCCTGTATGAATGTAGTCAAGTTGGAGTGTGGACCGGTTGCGATGGGCTTTAATTGCATCCCAGAGTGCAGCCTCCTCTCTGTCCACGTCATGCTCATAGGCGTCAAAACAGTAAAACTGCACATTCACTTTGGGAATGGATGGGAGGTACTCCAACCCCAGGTCCCCACAGCTGAAGTCCTTATTCAGCATTAATTCCTTCACATGGACACAAAACTGAAGCTCCTCGAGTCTTGGCAAAAAATCTACTTTGCTGTTGTCTTTCTGCTGACACTCTCCACTCGCTACAAACTGGACCACTGACCAAGGCAACACCAAGGATCTCAACTTATGGAAGCAGCCATCTGTTTGAATGATAATACTAGTTTGTCCTTCGCAAAACAATTTGATGTAACAAAGCTCCGGCAACCCACCCAGTGCATTGAGACCCTGCTCGTCCAGATCATGCACATTTAACTCCAAGTGGGAGAGGCTAGGAAGATGTGCAGAACTAATCCACGATGGCAATTTCAGGAATTTGACATCATAAAGAAACAAACATCGGAGATCTCTATAGGTAGAGGGCATTCTGCATCCCAGACATTCATAATAACTTTACCAAAATCAAAATCCACCATTAGATGTTGCATCTCCTTGAGATTGCCTAGAGACTGCATCAAATGTATCTGCATGTGCTCATCCATAATCCATCCACTAATGAGAAGCTTGAACACCCTGAGTTCTGACAGGTTGCCTAGATCCTTTACAAACTGCCTCTGGAACTCCTCATCGTCAAATTGTACTCCTATCTGTAGCTCCTGTAGTGCAGTCAACTTCCCAACTAATACTCCAACTGGTGCAGTGATCTCCATTGCACGTAGGCACACAATTGGCTAGTGTGAACACAATCGATGTTTTCAACCACATCCCAATATAATGTGTGTGTAGCCGTTGTTCTCGTGCACAACAAAAGAAGACGCTGCAGAATAGGAAATTTGCACCAATTAGAGACTATGCTGAGAACCCAAAACTCTTCTTCGAAGAGTGTTCATAGTACAAAAATGATTGGGGACAATATATTCAGTACGGTTAATTGGAGCAGATATATTGCGAAAAAAGAAATCTCCTCCTGGTGCTTTAATTTAACAAAAATACATGGACGGAAAAACCAAAACAGGAATGAAGCTTCACTACTTGCTTGATCATAGCGTGTGCCACTCCTCCGTGTACTGTAATAAGCCAACCACGTCCCAATATAATGTCTGTAGCTGTTGTTCTGGTGCACAACAAAAGAAGACCGCTGTAGAATATGAAATTTGCACCAATTAGACAATACTGAGAACCACTCCTACGAAGAACATGTATATATGTAGCAACTGGAACTAGAAGATGCATTCAGTAGAACAAAGGGGGAGTACGTACATGGATTTCAGGTGGTTACACATTGGATCCAATACAATCAGTACCTATATACTGCAACCAATTAAACGAAAGCTGGTTGGGGTGGCCATCCGCCTCTTTCCTCAGCTTCTCTTTCAGTTTCATTTCCAACTCTTGCTCGATCTTTTCCTTTCCAGGATAGACAGAAACAGTACGAAGGGATGGGAGGTGGTCCAAGGACAGATCATTGGTAGTAAATTCACCTTGGAAGAAATCCTGTGGGCTGATATCGAAACCAAAATTTTCGAGCCTGAGCATAGCTCCTCGTGGGAACATAGACGGCACTGTATGAAAACCAAAGAAGCTGCACTGAACTGCACATGGGAAGGCATCGGGGGAAACCATGAACCTTCCCAGGACTTGTATGTTGTCAGCAGACACACGCACTTCCAGAACACGAAGAGCCTGCAGCATCCCTAAGACTTGGATGTCCTCCCTTCCCACCTGAGCCACCCTTATTTGAAGGGTTGAGAGGAGGAGAAGCGAACAAGGATTAATCCATGTAGGCAACAAAGTGGTTTTACGAATATGAAGATATGACAAGTTGCCTAGAGACTCCACTGACCCGTCAAGGTCCATCACCACATCTTCTGAGACTACTACTAGCTTTTGGATTTTGTGCAATTTTCTCAGGGACCCCAACAGAGCTTTACAATGCTCTCGCCACATCCTGCTTCCTTGTCCATTTTGACATTGACTGTGAGGATCCTCAGTTGCGTCAGATGGCCTATCTCCTCCGCAATGTGTCCAGAATCCACAGCCACAGCCCATAACTCTTCTAAGGATGTCATATTTCTCAATCCATTTGGCAGACAAATGGTCCAATTAAGAAACAGGCACATCAATTTTCTTAGCCCAACAATACTCGAAGGCAATTCTTTTATTTCAGTTCCACCTAGGTCCAATGTCTGCAAAAGCTGTAGCTTCCCTATCTCTAATGGAAGCTGACCAGCATATCCAGTATTTCTTAGACCCAGATACCTCAGGTGAATTAAGTGTGCTACGAAACTCAAGTTTGCAAGTTCCGTAAGACTGCAACCTTCTAGATCCAATACACGCAGAAGACGATGACATGCAAGGGAAGGCATCAATTTAATTTTGGCATCACTGAAAATAGCAAGTGACCTTAGTTTTGGCATGCCCATCGTAGGCCACGTAGTATTGTGGGGGGACAACCTGCGAACCTTGCTTCCCCAAGAAGGCGTGTTCTGCTCGGCATCTCTGAATATGGTTGCAACAAAACCTTCTTCTCTTGATATGGAAGAAATGAGGTCAAGGACCATATCATGCACATGACAAGTCACGGTACCACCTTCCTCACCATCGTTTACTAGTTGGATTAGGCTTCTATTTATAAGCTCATAAAGTAACTTCTTCCAACCTCAAATAAACTTTGTCCTCCATCTCTAGGTGCAACAAAATCTTCAGCTATCCAGCTCCATATCAGCCGACTACTCTCAATCTCATAGTCTTCTGGAAATATACTTAAGTATAATAAGCAGGTCTTTAGATGAGCTGGTAGATCATAATAGCTAAGAGATACTATCTTTCTCATAGTTTCCATATCAGGATTGCTTCCAAGTCCTGAACCAATAGACTCACAAAAGTCAAACCACTCTTTCACATTTCCCAACTTATTTGCCAGCAAACTTGATGTAGTAATGATAGCTAATGGCACACCTCCACATTTCTTTATTATTTCTTCAGATACAACCACAAATTGTTTGGGACACTTGTCTTCAGAGCCAAATATTCTCCCATAGAATAATTCTCTAGAACTCTCGTTGGGAAGGGGTTCCATCTTATAAGAACAACCTGCTTCCATGGTAACATCATGCTTGCGGGTAGTTATGACTATTTTGCTTCCCAAGCTATTTTCATATAGAGCATATCTTATTGTTTTCCATGATGGTACATCCCATATGTCATCAATAACAATGAAGTACCTATATGCATGGAAACAAAGGAGTCATATATACTTACAAGAATAATACATAATAAGTCATTCAAGGTGAATAAAAAAGCTAGAAATGTAGAGGAAAAACTTTTGAAAATACTATCAAAGATGTTCCTTCCGGCCGGCCGTATCTTTATCCAACCGCACGGACGCGTCCATCTACGGAGGATCAGAAGGGCACGCACAGACTATGAAACTCATCCTTTCATTCCCCATCCACTCCTCTCTCTCTTTCTTCTTCCTGACACAATCGACCTAGTGCCCCATCGATCTCACCTCACCGCCGGCGACACCCACCCACCCTACCTTTTCCGGGGCTTGCCCCCGCTCTCCGCTCGGTGTGAGATGGAGCCGTGGAGGCGGCCTTCGACGCCTACTTCTACGGTGCGAATCGAGACCGCGGCGACCGGATCTGCGGCTGCGGCCAGGATGTCGTCGCCTTCTTCAACGGCTCCGGCGTGCCCCAGCCCGTCCTTGCACTGGTGACTCTCAGATCTCCCTCCTGTCGGCCAGCAGCCTTCAGCTCCCGTCGACCAGCAGCAGGGCACTTGGGTGTGGGTGACGAGCGTGCAGGCGGCTGCACATCGTTGGGCGAGTACGAGGCAAGGCACGGGGCCGGGCGGCAGGCTGCAGCGAGCGTGCAACCCCCTACCCACATATGACTGGACCGGTAGGTCCGCCCTCCCCTTGGTCTTCCTTTCCTACTGCCATGGCTTTGCAAAAAATTATCGGGCATACATGTGTACACCCATGTACTTTACTGGGTCTGACCCTGACCACTAATGGATTTGTTTTCTTTCTTCATTCAACTGGTTCAAGCTGAGTAAAGATCTGCGATGGATTCCATAATCCATAAATAAACATGGCCACGTGTGATTTGTGAACTCATATATCCATTATCTAATGCTTAAAACCAAGTGATGAGTATTGCAGTAGGTGTAGCATGATAATATCTATGATTTGTCGTTCAGTGTTGTAGTTGATGTCGCATTACTACATGACTTTGATTGGAGATTCACCTTCGAGAATGATATGGTGGCATTTTTAATTATCCTTTCCCTTTTGTATTGTAGATAGTTTGCGTAAGACTCACTGCTAGTAGGAAGTAGCAAAGCAAACTTAATTATAAAAGGGCAACAAGAGGCTGCAGTTGCTTGCTCTGTTTTGGTATTTACATGTAACGCACCCCATTGCAACTAGTTATGGTGCATTGAACCTTCCTCTGTACGAATGAATTTGGAAGGCATCCACATGCTGAAAGGTTTTTGTGTTTCAAGGTTTGAAGTTACGTGGCCTTTTGCAAGGTAAAATATAGGAGTACAGTGGCCGTCTGTCCCATAGTTGTGCAGTTAATTATGCCATTTCTTTGTTCAAAGGAAGAAAGATGATAACCGATCGGGGAAGTTGAATGTCTCTACAACCTTGTTGTACAATCTGATATTCTATTGAATAATGATATCAACACAGACCTATACTTGTTTTTTCAGAATACAAAAATTGCTTAAACTGCCAAGGAACTACGCAAATTGCAATCAAAATGGGTTTTGACCTTCTTCTTTTGGCATAGATATATTTTCTAAGCTTATAAAATGTGATATGTACCTTGCCTTTCCTATTTACTAGTTCAGCCCATTGTGTGATTTTTTAAAAATAAATTACAAAATTTTTATTCATCCTATACTTCATCCTTTTGTTCTGTAGTTTCTTCTGCGCCTAGCCTTCTTTTGTGCACTAGGGTCATCCTTGCTGGGTCTTCTGAGTGCTAGTTCAGGCTTATGTGCTGTGCGCTAACTAATCCAGTGTGCAAGTGCACAATTTGGGGGGCGGCGACTGATTTGGTGAGCACTAAAATGCTTTGTTGCTGTTTGAACACTGTACTTGCTTTTTTAGAATACAAAAATTGCCTATTTGAGAAGATACTGTTGCCTAATACATGACACTTAAATTGCCTAAGAAAATGCAGTTTTTCCTTTGCAGCCAGCTGCTGCTATTTTTGGCTACAAAAGTGAACTAGACTATACCGTAGGAAGGAAAGATGCAAAGAGTAGGCTGCATTTTGATTTCAACCTGCTCTTTGCACCCAGTTTGTTTGTTTAGTTAGTGGGTGTGTCATCCAATGAGTAATTTGAGGATAGCTGTTCGGAAATAGTTGATTTAGTATTTTGCAATTCAATTCGACTGAGTGACGTCACTAGACCAGCTTGAATTTAGGTAATACCGAGCTGTAGATTACTCTATGACAACTACTACAAATCCTCAAATCGTTTTTTGGTGATGTTTTTTTTTTTTTTTTTTTTTTGTGTCCAGGGTTGATTCTGAGTCTGGTATGCAAGTGACCAAAAGTAGGGGTGGCGACTGATGCAGGTGAGGACTAAAATGCTTTTGTTGCTATTTGAACACTATACTTGCTTCTTCAGAATACAAAAATTGCCTGTTAGCGAAGATATTGTTGCCTAATACTTAAAAAATTGCCTAAGAAGTTTTCTTCCAGCCAGTTGCTGCTATTTTTTTGGTGTAAAAGTGTTTGTTGAACACTATACCCTACTTCTGTAGCCATAGCCAAATAATTGCAGCCGAACAAGCTGATTACCATTGTCTCTTCATACGTATTGTTGATTTCTAAGCACACATAAAAAATACTGGATGTCGTTCAACCATTGAACTAGTCTGCTTTTGCACAAAAACTAGTTATTTAACATCATCAACCTGCCTTTGTTTGACATGTATTTTTGCAAATAGGAGGGGGAGGAGGTTGTGGGTTGCAAATGGACACAGATTTTGTACTTGCTTTTTCATAATACAAAAATTGCCTAATTAGGAATATATTGTTACCTAATGAGCATCACTTAAATTGCGTACAAAAATTGAATTCACAACAACATTTACTAGCATCATCCTGCATCCTTTTTTATCTGTTATATATTTTTTTACATGCAGGAATGCAGGCCATGTGGAAAGAAGCAAGATGCAGGCCAGGATGGAATAGATGTTTAGTTTTTAAATTGCAGATGCAAATGTCTTTGTGTTTTGAGATTTGTTGTTTTTTGGAAACATTGCCTTTTTTTGTATATATATGTAAGCACCTAAAAGCATACGTCTGGACCTTAATTGCCTTTTTTTTTCAAACATACAGTTGTGTAGAAATGTGTCAGTTTTTGGTCCTGGCAGCATCCTAGAAACAAACGTTAACTACTATTATTGCCAAAAAATGGAAGTGTATTTACACTTTTTACCTAAAAAGGAAGGGCCGTGCGGTAAGCCAAAATACGGCTGGCCAACATAAAGAAATAAAAAAAAATCTAATTTCTAATATGTTTTCATTCTGCAGGTTACATATTTCTCAAGTGAATGTTCAATTTCCAAATCGTAATTTAACAGCTCTGAGTAAGAATATGACTACCTCTTATCCTTGAGGAATTCCCGAAGTTCATCGATGAGCTGCCTTTCATCCAATATAGCCAAATTAAACTCCGTTGTATAACGCCACTTGTCAAGACCAATGAGAATGTCTTTCAAGACTTTCTTCAAGTCTGGATTTTGGCCAACAGGAACAAAAGCTTTGAAGGGCTCATCTGCAGTAAGGTTCTCATAGACAGCTTTAGCAAGAGTAGTCTTGCCTAACCCTCCAAAGCCAACAATAGAGACGATCCTCGTTACCATGTTATCAGCTACAGATGTCAGCATCTTGATGACCTTATCCCTTGGCTCTCTTATGCCAACCAGTTGTGACACTTTTATGTAGAGAGCCGAAAGCCGTGGATCAATACTTGTTGTGGCAGCACGCTTTGAGACAAGATCATCAATCCTGTACCTGGCATGCCGCTCAGTCATCTGCTGAAGTTGTTTCGTGATGTCTTCGATGGCACAAGATATTTCTCTGCGAGCCTTGCCCTTGCTGAACAGGTTTCCCATCTTCTTCATGGCTCGTTCGAGCCTATTCAAATCATCTTGCTCATGGCCGCCAACACGCACGAGGAAGGTGTCGAGTATATCTTCAATGTCATAGGAAGCCTCCCTAACCTCGCGTGCCCAGATCTTGACCTGCTCGTCAAGCTGGTCCCATGGCACTGCCGCCACCTTGCGGAGGGCGGCATGCATGCACTCGAGCTCCCGGGAGAGGGACTGGATTTTCACCTTGACGCCCTTCTGGAGCTTGTACTCCTCCTTGAGCAGCTCCAGCAACTTTGAGGGAAGCACGCCCAAGGCACCCGTCACCAGGTCCATACTAACAGCCTCTGAAGATTAGTCAAGCACTCTTGCTAGTAAATCATCCTGGTTGCAGGTGGTATGGTGTTGCTGTGGGAGTGCAAGTGCAGCATAAATCAATCTGAAAGAAGGAAAAGAAACTCCAAGTTAGAGCGATTGATAATGAAATATTTGAGGTCATCAAAGTTTATAGATCGAATCCTTCTAAAAAGCTAGCTAGGTAAATTGTTTCTGTTTGTGCCTTATGGCTTTATTTTCTTTAACGTAACAGCGGATGAAACTGTGAAACAAGATCAACAGAACTTCCATGTTATAGGGATCCAAAAAGAAAAATTAAGGTCAAATATTTCCAGTTTAACAGAAATTGTGAGGACGCAAGTTCTTCCAGTGAGTTAATGTTGCTCCCCGACCAGTGAAAGACTACACTTGAGATTCGTCCCCATGAAGAGCAGCAGGCAGAGATCTGAAGTGAAAACCCATCTCCAGTAGAATCATCCTCTTTACCCTGGCAAAAAAAAAAAAAAAGAGACCAGGGGCGACTCGGGCGGAACCCTAGCGCCGCCACCGCCGCACTCCCCATCCTCGCCGCTCCTCCTCGCCGCCACCTGAGCGCGCCACCGCGGCCGCGAGGAAGGTGGTGGCGGGGCGCCGCCCAACTCGCCCCATCCATTTCCCTACCATCAGCGCAGCCCGCCGCCCCCACCCCACCTCGTCGGCGCTAGGCGAGGCCTGCAACAGCTCGGAGGCCGTGCACCCCCGGATCAGAGGCCGGTTCGCCGGATCCGGCCCTTCGACGGCGCCACCCTCCTCTTCGGCGCCGATCCAGCGGGGGGGCCTCCGCCTCCGCCGTGGAAGCTCCAGCGAGCGGCCCCCTCCTCAGCCGGCCGAACCTGGACTCCTACGTGCTGGATCTGGCGGCTACCGCCCCTCCCCCCCATCCTTCGTCCCGCGTGCGGACACCCGGGTGGGCGTGTCTGGGGCCGCGACCTGCTGGCTTCGTCGTCCTCGTGTGGCGGCAGCCGGCGGCCAGCGACCCTCCCCCCCGGCCACCGCTGTCCCCGTGTGGCAGCGGCTAGCGCTCATCTTTGCCGTGGGCTCCTCCCCCCGGTTCCGTCGTCCCCGTGTGGCGGCGGTCGGTGCCCCTCCCCTAGATCCGCGTGCATCATCATCATCGTGGGCTCCTCCGGCCGGACCTGCTGTCCCCGTGTGGCAGTGGCCATGCGAAGGTGGTGCTGCGGTTTCACCGATGACACCATGGTGGTGTGGTCGACCCTGGTCTTGCCGGGTTGCTCCAGCGGCGTCATGGTTGCGTACGCTGGTGGTGGCCTGGTGTCGGCACGCCTGCGGTGCCATGGTGGCGCTGCTGATGTTGCTAGGCCACGGTGAAGACTCAGATCCGCCACCTTCGTGGCTTTGGCCGGGTTGTTTGAGGGTAGGGCGAAAGCTCGGACGACGACGTCTATGGACGTCGTTTCCTCCTTGGAGGCGTCCTCGTCCTCTTCTCCCGGTCTTGGCGGCAGCCGGCTCCCCGGCGTGGGCGTTTGCCGGTGTGCGCCTCCCACCACTGCGGGCGAGTCCGGAAGCGGCTCCGCATGGTGTGGCGGCGGCCGGCACCTCCTCTCTACATCCAAGGGTGTTCGCTTGCCGGTGCGCGCCTCCCTCCGGCGCAGGCGAGTCCGATTTCGGCTCTGCGTGGTGTGGCGGCGGCCGGCACCCCCCCTCATCTCTCCTACCAGGCGAGGGCGCTTGTCGGTGCGCGCCTCCCACCATTGCGGGTGAGTCCGGGTGCGGCTCCGCATGGTGTGGCGGCGGCCAACACCACATCCTCTCCGTCCAGGCGTGGACGTTGGTCGGTGCGCGCCTCACACTGACGCGGGCGAGTCCGTTTACGGCTCCGCGTGGTGTGGCGGCGGCCGGCTCCCTTCCTGCTCCCTCTGTCCAGCCGTGCGGGCGAGTCCGGGAACAGCTCCGTATGGTGTGGCGGCGGCCGGCACCCTCTTCTCTTCGTCCAGGTGTGGACTCTTGCCGGTGCGCGCCTCCCACCGACGCGGGCGAGTCCGATTTCGGCTCTGCGCGGTCTGGACTTTGGCCGGTGCACGCCTCCCATCAACGCGGGCGAGTCCGTTTTCGGCTCCGTATTGGTGTGGCGGCGGCCGGCACCCTCTTCCTCTCCATCCAAGCGTGGACATTGGCCGGTGCGCGCCACCCACTGTAGCAGGCGAGTCCGATTATGGCTCTGCACAGTGTGGCGGCGACCGGTGGTGTTGGTGTTGGTGTTGGTGTTTTTGTTTTTAATTTTCCTCCTCAAACCTTTGTAAATCTGCCGATTTGGGCACTTTTTTGAATATAAATTCAGGTGGGGAACGCCTCCCCCCCGGTGACATTCAAAAAAAAAAAAAAAATGTTGCTCCCCCTAACTTGCGACTCATTCAGCGCAACTACAAATCAAACAGAACAAGGAAAATATATGTCAAATTGAACTGAGCAGAGAAGTTCTGTTGTTTATAGTTCGAGTAAATAATCCAGGAAAAAAAATCGTCTGAAACTGCTATTTAATTGAAATGTTTCAGTTTTGCATAAACATATATCTAGGCCAGCACTTTCCAAACTGAAAAATGCTTCACTCACCGATTCGATGTTTGGAGCCAATGAAGGAGGCCGTAGTCGGTGGTGAGGGTGAGTTGCACTGATGCTCTAAACGGGAGCTGAGACGTAGAGAATACTTAACAGAGTTCACAGCCAGCCTGTTATGCACAGGAAGGGAGACGACTCACACAGTTCTAGGATAAGAACGAGCCGGACAGTAGCATATCACGGAAAAGAGCGACAAGAACCCCATACTAAAGCATGTAGGCAGTATGTGGCTGAAAATATGAAGTGTCAATTGCGAGTTTTGGTACAGAATGCTTTGTCCAGCTCGAACGCACTAAACAAAGCAGCAGCATCAATCAATTAGTCTGGAATCGAATCAGCTGCCCAGCCCCACTAACCTACCAAGCCTACTTGCCGGCCACTACCCTTTGCTCCGATGCTCTGCCTCCAGCCACCATCAAGCAAAAGTGCTCCACGCCCTCTTATATGTTAAAGAAAAACAGGATGAAAAGAACTTCCTGGTTTTTGGGACCCAAAAAGAAAGATTAATGTCAAATATTTCCAGTTTAGCAGAAAGTATTTGCACCTGAAAACTGTTCAGCTATGCAATTGTGGAGATGCAAGTACTTCCAGTGCGTTCATCCAAGTTGCTCCCCATAACTTGTTTCTGCCCTCAGTATATCTACAAATCAAACTGAACAAGGAGAAGAGATGTCAAGTTGAATTGAGCCGAGAAGTTCAGTTGCTTATAGTTCTTGCAAAAAAAAAAAAAAAAAAGAAGAAGAAGAAGAAGAAGAAGAAGAAGAAACCGCAGAAACTAATTTCGTTCAAAACTATTTAATTAAAATGATTCAGCCTCATATAACAAAAATCTAGGCCAGTACTTTCCAAAATGAAAATGATTCACTCTCCAAAGCTTGGAGCCAAACAAGGAGGCCGTCGACGGTGGTGGGGATGAGTTTCATTCATGTGCTCAAGGGGAGCTGAGACGCAGAGCCAAGTTTACAAGCAACGAAAAAGTAATGCCGCGCGTGTTATGCTGGAAGGGAGACGACTCACACAATTCTAGGAAAAGAGCGAGGCGGACACTAGCATATTACTAGTATAGTGTCCATGCGTTGCCACGGTTTTATTTAAGAGATGCACTTAAAAAGGACAAGATATTTTTTTCATAGGTTTCATCTAAAGCACGAGAAAAAAAATTTGCATAGCACAGCATGTTCAATTCCTTCAACGGCTGCCAAAATACAAAGCCTTCGCGACTGTTTGAGGTCAACTGCTTGTGAACCCAGCTCAACCTTGACACGTGAGTGCATACATCAATAAAATGAAAATAGAGTTTGATAAGTGGCCGCTGAAATTGATTCCAGAATCTAGTTTTTATAGAATTATACCAATGTTTATTTTTACTTATACCAAAAAAAACATAAATTTATATATCTATATTGTGAGCTGAACGCATCTTCTATCCTTGCCGTTTCCAAGCCTATTCATTGAGATGATGCAGTGACGATGGTATAGGCGAAGTTCTCCAGCATCAGCTTTGGCCTCGATTTCCTGAAATTCAAATCAATCTGATTCAGCTTGCAGAGTTAGAAACTTGCCGCCACCGAGGCAGGATGGGAGTAACAGCTAGCTATGTGCAGCGTGAATTCCACTGTGTGCACTAGAATGAAAGTTGCCTAAATTGAAATCCCAATTGAATAGGGGAGGGGAGTAACAGCTTAAAGTTTTGAAGCCAATGATTGAGAAGCATGCAAGTGACAAAATCTTAAATGAGTATGCAGTAAAAAGAACACATCATTTTAAGGACAGAGACTTTTTTGGTACTCATCACATGAGGCTCAATTTTCATTTCTCTCTGCTCCAATCTTTGTATTCTAGAAATAAGTGCAGCTTCAACAACCTGAACACATGGAAATCATAATGAAAGATCAGTTCATACTTCCAGCCGACACTTTAAATTTACATGAAAATTCACCATTTTCTTAAATGCAGACATACCATAAAATACCACATTGTGCTACAAATACTTTAAACCAAAATAAGTGTATGATCCCTGAATGTTCAGAGCATACTACAAGAAGAATCATTGAATGGGTCTGAATAATATATGTTAACCAATCATGGCAAGGTGACAAACATGACACTTTGCTAATAGTCGACAAAAGGTGATAGAAAACTTTGAAATCATAATATGTTGGTTTCCGCAAAAGAAAAAGCTCACAGGTCAAATTGCTTACCTTGTAAAAAATAGGAAACTTTGCTTTCACATATTCATTGTTACCAGGCTCTTGGCCAGCAAATTGATTACATGGGAATGCAAGTAACACAAGGCCTACATGTAAGAGCAAAAGGAAGCCAAGGAAATATGAGATCAATTCATTTTCATAAACATATTTTCCTTGAGTCGTGATAAAAGCCATAAGAGTACATTCATCAAAATTTAAGTTAAATTTCTTTTGCCGTTGTCTCTTTTCCTTGAGCCAGTTTTCGCACATGGACAAAAAGAAACTATAGTTGCAAATGGAAATAATGTATCACACAGTAAAGAACCAACTTATGAGGCATCAACATTATTACAGACTTGATAACTTGCCAATAGCATATTTATATTGTAAAGAAATGAAAAGACATATCTAGCGTCAATTATTTCAAACAGCTTACTTTGGTATCTGTTCCCAAGAACCAAAAAACATAATAACATCTTAGAAATTAAGCAATGTTATCAAGCCAAGAAAAAAGTTATGCAGGCTTGCGTGTCAGACTCAGAGTTCAGAAACTCAGAAAGAGTGGCGTGGGCGTGGCTCTTACTGGTGAGGCCGTCGGGGTGTCGATATAGTAGAGCGACGATGACCACAAGTACCTGAACTTGACATCGCCGGCCTAGGAGCAGAGGCTTCTTAGGTTGCTGCCGGCGTAGGACGACAGCAGGTTCTTCTTGGAGCAAAATTGATAGGGTCGTTCTGATTGGAGACACCAATGTAAGGCTCTTTGGTCCAGTCATCTATTGAATCAAGAGGCAAAGCACCAGAAATGACATTGTACATTTCTATAATGTTCAAAACTTTAAAAAAATGTTACAAAATAACAGCAGAGGAAATGCTTAGAGAGAAGATAGTCTGGCATATGAAATGCCACTTACATGTTTTCATGATCTGAAAACAATGCCCTCCAAGTTCCATGTGAAAGTCCACTGAAGCAAAGGCCTTACATTTCTGCAAAAAGGAAAAAGTTTGTCTTGAATAAAATGAATTCAGATATACTGGACAATGGTCTATTGTAGGCGACTGCTTAATTGCATTTGTTTCTGAGAAAATGAGATAGTCCGGGATCTAACTAAGGAGCACATAGCACATCCTAATTCTGTAGCTGAAAAGGATTATTGATTTTGGGACTCTGCTTTCTTAACTGAAGTATACATACTTTGCACATCCAAACCAAAGTATATTTTGCTGTTGCCAACAAAATGTGCATATTTTAGATTACAAATATTTTAGAGGTTAAGGTATTTAGAGGATATCAAGTTGTATCTCCAGATCAAAAGAGCTGTGAGTTACCACCTTCATTACCACCTTCATGATCAAGTTGCATGAACCCATCGCCAGAGATGCAGACATATACTGAAAACGGCGCCATCTCGCGATTCGCAGGGCTAGTTTGGTGCCACGTTGGGCTGCCCTGGCATTTTTCCTTCGCTGCTGCCCTGCCAAATGAGAATGGCGCCGGTTGCTGTGCTGTGGAACCGATAATTGGTCCGGTTGGCTGTTGCTGCCAATCTCTCCTCTCTCACTCCATTGATTTGAGCCCCAAGCTAATAAGAGAGCAAGGTCTAGAGATCAATTTGATAGCTCCAAGAGGACCTCCTCCCTCTCTCCCTCTCCATAGTTGGTGCTAGCTCATGAGATGAGTTGGGAACCCTAGTGCATTGCATTTGTGATTCAATTTGGTGGCACTAGGTGGTGATTGTAAGTGTGGTTTTCTTGTTACTCTTGGTGATTCCCGTCACCTAAACGGTTGGAGTTGGATTGATAGGGATTTGGTGATTGTGTCCGCCTCCAATCAAGGTAAATTTGTGAGGGGTTGTTGTGATTCCCCGACGGAGGGCTAAATTGCAACTATAGTGGATTTCTCGTGGCTTGTGAATCCTTGTCTTGTGTGGAGATTGCGGCTCCCCGTTGGGGTCTTTGGCATCGAGCCGATTGAGCGGGCAACTCACCAAGCAAGTGCATCCCCACAACGAGAACTAGCTTGCCGGGAAGCAAGTGAACCTCGGTAAAAAATCATTGTGTTGATTTGTAATTGCCGAGGCTTCGACCTCCTTGTGCTTATGCTTGAGTTTCCTTGTAGGTGATTGTTTCTACGCGGGTGATTGGCCATCTTCATCTCTACGCGGCGGTATAAACATCCATCCCCTCTCTTACATTCCCGCAAAGTAGAATTGCTTGCTGGTCGCCCGTGAACCATACTTGTGTAGATTAATCACGGTGGTTAGAATTGCTTGTTGGTCGCCCGTGAACCATATGTGTAGCTTAATCACGGTGGTTGTTGTGTGCTTGAATTGAGTAGCCTATTGCCTTGTGTAGATTGGCTTGCATAGAGTAGTCGAAGTTTTAGCTTTGCACATTTGCCGCCTAGTTAACTAACTTGTGGTCTAGTGTTTTTGCTAGAAATTTTATTAGGCTATTCACCCCTCCCTCTAGCTATTACAAACATGAAAAATTGATTCATCAATCACAATCCATACTCTCAGTAGCATCGACAACCGTATCCAAAAGAACAATGCATCCACAAGAGAAGAATAGCACCTAAATCATTCTCAGTTTCCAGTGTCTATGCACAAAGGACACACACATAGCGGGTACAGTCAATACAGGCGTGGACACCCTGGGCTGCTCATAGACTCATGGAGATGATGCTTTCAATCACATGTCAATGTTGGTAGCATTTCTCCTGCACATAAATAAAAGACATGCTGTAGAAGTAGAATATATGATTTGCACCAGTAAATAATAGACTACTCAGAACTGCACCAATAATAAGTAAAGGTATAAAACATGCATGCATTCTGCAAACAACTCATGACACGAGTGGTGAGCAAACAAGCATTCATTCCCTCCAGGTAGAGAAGACAAGCAGCGGACAAATCATGAGTCGTCAAACAGCAGAAAAACATACAAATATGCAGGAGAAGAAAGGGGGAGTGCGTACATGCATCCAAGACAGGGACACGCCGAATCCAATTGAATCCAATCAGTTTCTATACTCAGTCCCATTCTATATATTCCTTGATATCAATAGACGGGTGGTTGGGGTGGGCATCCGCCTCTTGCCTCAGCTTCTCTTTCACTTTCATTTCCAACTCCTGGTCGATCTTTTCCTTTCCACAATAAAGATGGACAGACACACTCCGAAGGGACGGGAGGTGGTCCAGGGCCAGGTCATCGGTAGTGAATTCACCTTGGAAGAAATCCTGCAGGCTGATACAGAAGTCAAAATTTTCAAGCCTGGGCAGAGCTCCGTGTGGGAACATAGACGGCACTGTATGAAAACCAATGAATCTGCACACTCTTGCACATGGGAAGGCACCGGGGCAACCATGAACCTTCCCACCACCGGCATGTTGTCACCAGACACAATCACTCTCAGAAACCGAAGAGCCTGCAGCATACCGAGGACTTGGATGTCCTCCCTTCGCACCTGAGCCACCGTTATTTTAAGGGTTGAGAGGAGGAGAAGCGAACAAGGATTAATCCATGTAGGCAACAAAGTGGTTTTACGAATAGAAAGATATGACAAGTTGCCTAGAGACTCCACTGACCCGTCAAGGTCCATCACCACATCTTCTGAGGCTAGTAGCTCTTGGATTTTGTGCAATTTTCCAAGGGTCCCCAACAGAGCTTTACAAATGCTCTCGTCACATCCTGCTTCACTGTCTATTTTGACCTTGACTTTGAGGATCCTCAGTTCCGTCAGATGGCCTATCTCCTCCACAATGTGTCCAGAATCCACAACTGCAGCACCTAGCTCTTCTAAGGATGTCATATTTCTCAATCCATTTGGCAGACAAATGGTCCAATTCAGAATCAGGAACATCAATTTTCTTAGCCCGACAATACTCGAAGGCAATTCTTTTATTTCAGTTCCAAACAGGTCCAATGTCTGCAAAAGCTGTAGCTTCCCTATCTCTAATGGGAGCTGACCAGCATATCTAGTTTTTCTTAGACCCAGACACCTCAGGTGAAATAAGTGTGCAACAAAACTCAAATCTGTAATTTCCTCAAGACTGCAACCTTCTAAATCCAATACACGAAGAAGACGATGACATGCAAGAGAATGCATCGATTTAATTATGGCACCACTGAAAATAGTAAGTGACCTTAATTTTGGCATGTCCATTGTAGGCCAAGTAGTATTCTGGAGGGACAGCCTATGAACCTTGCTTCCCCAGGAAGGTGTGTTCTGCTTGGCATCTCCTAGTATAGTTGCAACAAAACCTTCTTCTCTTGATATGGAAGAAATGAGGTCAAGGATCATATCATGCACACGACAAGTCACGATATCACCTTCCTTACCATCGTTTACTAGTTGGATTAGGCTTCTATTTATAAGCTCATTGAAGTAACTTCTTCCAACCTCAAATAAACTTTGTCCTCCATCTCTAGGTGCAACAAAATCTTCAGCTATCCACCTCCGTATCAGCGAATTACTCTGAATCTCATAGTCTTCTGGAAATATACTTATGTATAATAAGCAGGTCTTTAGATGAGCTGGTAGATCATAATAGCTAAGAGATACTATCTTTCTCATAGTTTCCATATCAGGATTGCTTCCAAGTCCTGAACCAATAGACTCACAAAAGTCAAACCACTCTTTCACATTTCCCAACTTATTTGCCAGCAAACTTGATGTAGTAATGATAGCTAATGGCACACCTCCACATTTCTTTATTATTTCTTCAGATACAACCACAAATTGTTTGGGACACTTGTCTTCAGAGCCAAATATTCTCCCATAGAATAATTCTCTAGAACTCTCATTGGGAAGGGGTTCCATCCTATAAGAACAACCAGCTTCCATGGCAACATCATGCTTCCGGGTAGTTATGACTATTTTGCTTCCCAAGCTATTGTCATATAGAGCATATCTTATTGTGTTCCATGATGGTACATCCCATATGTCATCAATAACAATGAAGTACCTATATGCATGGAAACAAAGGAGTCATATATACTTACAAGAATAATATATAATAAGTCATTCAAGGTGAATAAAAAAGCTATAAATGTAGAGGAAAAACTTTTGAAAATACTATCAAAGATGTTCCTTCCGGCCGGCCGTATCTTTATCCAACCGCACGGACGCGTCCATCTACGGAGGATCAGAAGGGCACGCACAGCCTATGAAACTCATCCTTTCATTCCCCATCCACTCCTCTCTCTCTCTTTCTTCTTCCTGACACAATCGACCTAGTGCCCCATCGATCTCACCCACCGGGGGCCCTCACCGCCGGCGACACCCACCCACCCTACCTTTTCCGGGGCTTGCGCCCGCTCTCCGCTCGGTGTGCGATGGAGCCGTGGAGGCGGCCTTCGACGCCTACTTCTACGGCGCGAATCGAGACCGCGGCGACCGGATCTGCGGCTGCGGCCAGGATGTCGTCGCCTTCTTCAACGGCTCCGGCGTGCCCGAGCCCGTCCTTGCACTGGTGACTCTCAGATCTCCCTCCTGTCGGCCAGCAGCCTTCAGCTCCCGTCGACCAGTAGCAGGGCACTTGGGTGTGGGTGACGAGCGTGCAGGCGGCTGCACATCGTTGGGCGAGTACGAGGCACGGGGCCGGGCGGCAGGCTGCAGCGAGCGTGCAACCCCCTACCCACATATGACTGGACCGGTCGTCGCTGCTACTTCGTCCCCTTCGTCCACGACAGGCACTAGGTCCGCCCTCCCCTTGGTCTTCCTTTCCTACTGCCATGGCTTTGCAAAAAATTATCGGCATACATGTGTACACCCATGTACTTTACTGGGTCTGACCCTGACCACTAATGGATTTGTTTTCTTTGTTCATTCAACTGGTTCAAGCTGAGTACAGATCTGCGATGGATTCCATAATCCATAAATAAACATGGCCACGTGTGATTTGTGAACTCATATATCCATTAGCTAATGCTTAAAACCAAGTGATTTGTACATGAGTATTGCAGTAGGTGTAGCATGATAATATCTATGATTTGTAGTTCAGTGTTGTAGTTGATGTCGCATTACTACATGACTTTGATTGGAGATTCACCTTCGAGAATGATATGGTGGCATTTTTAATTATCCTTTCCCTTTTGTATTGTAGATAGTTTGCATAAGACTCACTGCTAGTAGGAAGTAGCAAAGCAAACTTAATTATAAAAGGGCAACAAGAGGCTGCAGTTGCTTGCTCTGTTTTGGTATTTACATGTAACGCACCCCATTGCAACTAGTTATGGTGCATTGAACCTTTCTCTGTACGAATGAATTTGGAAGGCATCCACATGCTGAAAGGTTTTTGTGTTTCAAGGTTTGAAGTTACGTGGCCTTTTGCAAGGTAAAATATAGGAGTACAGTGGCTGTCTGTCCCATAGTTGTGCAGTTAATTATGCCATTTCTTTGTTCAAAGGAAGAAAGATGATAACCGATCGGGGGAAGTTGAATGTCTCTACAACCTTGTTGTACAATCTGATATTCTATTGAATAATGATATCAACACAGACCTATAGTTGCTTTTTCAGAATACAAAAATTGCTTAAACTGCCAAGGAACTACGCAAATTGCAATCAAAATGGGTTTTGACCTTCTTCTTTTGGCATAGATATATTTTCTAAGCTTATAAAATGTGATATGTATCTTGCCTTTCCTATTTACTAGTTCAGCCCATTGTGTGATTTTTTAAAAATAAATTACAAAATTTTGATTCATCCTATACTTCATCCTTTTGTTCTGTAGTTTCTTCTGTGGCTAGCCTTCTTTTGTGTACTAGGGTCATCCTTGCTGGGTCTTCTGAGTGCAAGTTCAGGCTTATGTGCTGTGCGCTAACTAATCCAGTGTGCAAGTGCACAATTTGGGGGCGGCGACTGATTTGGTGAGGACTAAAATGCTTTGTTGCTGTTTGAACACTGTACTTGCTTTTTTAGAATACAAAAATTGCCTATTTGAGAAGATACTGTTGCCTAATACATGACACTTAAATTGCCTAAGAAAATGCAGTTTTTCCTTGCAGCCGGCTGCTGCTATTTTTGGCTACAAAAGTGAACTAGACTATACCGTAGGAAGGAAAGATGCAAAGAGTAGACTGCATTTTGATTTCAACCTGCTCTTTGCACCCAGTTTGTTTGTTTAGTTAGTGGGTGTGTCATCCAATGAGTAATTTGAGGATAGCTGTTCGGAAATAGTTGATTTAGTATTTTGCAATTCAATTCGACTGAGTGACGTCACTAGACCAGCTTGAATTTAGGTAATACCGAGCTGTAGATTACTCTATGACAACTACTACAAATCCTCAAATCGTTTTTTGGTGATGTTTTTTTTTTTTTTTTTTTTTTTTGTGTCCAGGGTTGATTCTGAGTCTGGTATGCAAGTGACCAAAAGTAGGGGGTGGCGACTGATGTAGGTGAGGACTAGAATGCTTTTGTTGCTATTTGAACACTATACTTGCTTCTTTAGAATACAAAAATTGCCTGTTAGCGAAGATATTGTTGCCTAATACTTAAAAAATTGCCAAAGAAGTTTTCTTCCAGCCGGTTGCTGCTATTTTTTTGGTGTAAAAGTGACACTATGTTTGTTGAACACTATACCCTACTTCTGTAGCCATAGCCAAATAATTGCAGCCGAACAAGCTGATTACCATTGTCTCTTCATACGTATTGTTGATTTCTAAGCACACATAAAAAATACTGGATGTCGTTCAACCATTGAACTAGTCTGCTTTTGCACAAAAACTAGTTATTTAACATCATCAACCTGCCTTTGTTTGACATGTATTTTTGCAAATAGGAGGGGAGGAGGTTGTGGGTTGCAAATGGACACAGATATTGTACTTGCTTTTTCATAATACAAAAATTGCCTAATTAGGAATATATTGTTACCTAATGAGTATCACTTAAATTGTGTACAAAAATTGAATTCACAACAACATTTACTAGCATCATCCTGCATCCTTTTTTAACTGTTATATATTTTTTTACACGCAGGAATGCAGGCCATGTAGAAAGAAGCAAGATGCAGGCCAGGATGGAATAGATGTTTAGTTTTTAAATTGCAGATGTAAATGTCTTTGTGTTTTGAGATTTGTTTTTTTTTGGAAACATTGCCTTTTTTTGTATATATATGTAAGCACCTAAAAGCATACGTCTGGACCTTAATTGCCTTTTTTTTTCAAACGTATAATTGTGTAGAAATGTGTCAGTTTTTGGTCCTGGCAGCATCCTAAAAACAAACGTTATTGCCAAAAAATGGAAGTGTATTTACACTTTTTACCTAAAAAGGAAGGGCCGTGCGGTAAGCCAAAATACGGCCGGCCGTAATACGAACATAAAAAAATGAAAAAAAATCTAATTTCTAATAGGTTTTCATTCTGCAGGTTACATATTTCTCAAGTGAATGTTCAATTTGCAAATCGTAATTTAACAGATCTGAGTAAGAATATGACTACCTCTTATCCTTGAGGAATTCCCGAAGTTCATCGATGAGCTGCCTTTCATCCAATATAGCCAAATTAAACTCCGTTGTATAACGAGACTTGTCAAGACCAATGAGAATGTCTTTCAAGACTTTCTTCAAGTCTGGATTTTGGCCAACAGGAACAAAAGCTTTGAAGAGCTCATCTGCAGTAAGGTTCTCATAGACAGCTTTAGCAAGAGTAGTCTTGCCTAACCCTCCAAAGCCAACAATAGAGACGATCCTCGTTACCATGTTATCACCTACAGATGTCAGCATCTTGATGACCTTATCCCTTGGCTCTCTTATGCCAACCAGTTGTGACACTTTTGTGTAGAGAGCCGAAAGCCGTGGATCAATACTTGTTGTGGCAGCACGCTTTGAGACAAGATCATCAATCCTGTACCTGGCATGCCGCTCAGTCATCTGCTGAAGTTGTTTCGTGATGTCTTCGATGGCACAAGATATTTCTCTGCGAGCCTTGCCCTTGCTGAACAAGTTTCCCATCTTCTTCATCGCTCGTTCGAGCCTATTCAAATCATCTTGCTCATGGCCGCCAACACGCACGAGGAAGGTGTCGAGTATATCTTCAATGTCATAGGAAGCCTCCCTAACCTCGCGTGCCCAGATCTTGACCTGCTCGTCGAGCTGGTCCCATGGCACTGCCGCCACCTTGCGGAGGGCGGCGTGCATGCACTCGAGCTCCCGGGAGAGGGACTGGATTTTCACCTTGACGCCCTTCTGGAGCTTGTACTCCTCCTTGAGCAGCTCCAGCAACTTTGAGGGAAGCACGCCCAAGGCACCCGTCACCAGGTCCATACTAACAGCCTCTGAAGATTAGTCAAGCACTCTTGCTAGTAAATCATCCTGGTTGCAGGTGGTATGGTGTTGCTGTGGGAGTGCAAGTGCAGCATAAATCAATCTGAAAGAAGGAAAAGAAACTCCAAGTTAGAGCGATTGATAATGAAATATTTGAGGTCATCAAAGTTTATAGATCGAATTCTTCTAAAAGGCTAGCTAGGTAAATTGTTTCTGTTTGTGCCTTATGGCTTTATTTTCTTTAACGTAACAGCGGATGAAACTGTGAAACAAGATCAACAGAACTTCCATGTTATAGGGATCCAAAAAGAAAAATTAAGGTCAAATATTTCCAGTTTAACAGAAATTGTGAGGACGCAAGTTCTTCCAGTGAGTTAATGTTGCTCCCCCTAACTTGCGACTCATTCACCGCAACTACAAATCAAACAGAACAAGGAAAATATATGTCAAATTGAACTGAGCAGAGAAGTTCTGTTGTTTATAGTTCGAGTAAATAATCCAGGAAAAAAAATCGTTTGAAACTGCTATTTAAATGAAATGTTTCAGTTTTGCATAAACATATATCTAGGCCAGCACTTTCCAAACTGAAAAATGCTTCACTCACCGATTCGATGTTTGGAGCCAATGAAGGAGGCCGTAGTCGGTGGTGAGGGTGAGTTGCACTGATGCTCTAAACGGGAGCTGAGACGTAGAGAATACTTAACAGGGTTCACAGCCAGCCTGTTATGCACAGGAAGGGAGACGACTCACACAGTTCTAGGATAAGAACGAGCCGGACAGTAGCATATCACGGAAAAGAGCGACAAGAACCCCATACTAAAGCATGTAGGCAGTATGTGGCTGAAAATATGAAGTGTCAATTGCGAGTTTTGGTACAGAATGCTTTGTCCAGCTCGAACGCACTAAACAAAGCAGCAGCATCAATCAATTAGTGTGGAATTGAATCAGCTGCCCAGCCCCACTAACCTACCAAGCCTACTTGCCGGCCACTACCCTTTGCTCCGATGCTCTGCCTCCAGCCACCATCAAGCAAAAGTGCTCCACGCCCTCTTATATGTTAAAGAAAAACAGGATGAAAAGAACTTCCAGGTTTTTGGGACCCAAAAAGAAAGATTAATGTCAAATATTTCCAGTTTAGCAGAAAGTATTTGCACCTGAAAACTGTTCAGCTATGCAAATTGTGGAGATGCAAGTACTTCCAGTGCGTTCATCCAAGTTGCTCCCCATAACTTGTTTCTGCCCTCAGTATATCTACAAATCAAACTGAACAAGGAGAAGAGATGTCAAGTTGAATTGAGCCGAGAAGTTCAGTTGCTTATAGTTATTGCAAAAAAAAAAAAAAAAAAAAAAAAAAAAAAAAAAAAAACCCGCAGAAACTAATTTCGTTCAAAACTATTTAATTAAAATGATTCAGCTTCATATAACAAAAATCTAGGCCAGTACTTTCCAAAATGAAAATGATTCACTCTCCAAAGCTTGGAGCCAAACAAGGAGGCCGTCGACGGTGGTGGGGATGAGTTTCATTCATGTGCTCAAGGGGAGCTGAGACGCAGAGCCAAGTTTACAAGCAACGAAAAAGTAATGCCACGCGTGTTATGCTGGAAGGGAGACGACTCACACAATTCTAGGAAAAAAGCGAGGCGGGCACTAGCATATTACTAGTATAGTGCCCGTGCGTTGCCACGGTTTTATTTAAGAGATGCACTTAAAAAGGACAAGATATTTTTTTCATAGATTTCATCTAAAGCACGAGAAAAAAAAAAATTTGCATAGCACAGCATGTTCAATTCCTTCAACGGCTGCCAAAATACAAAGCCTTCGCGACTGTTTGAGGTCAACTGCTTGTGAACCCAGCTCAACCTTGACACGTGAGTACATACATCAATAAAATGAAAATCGAGTTTGAGAAGTGGCCGCTGAAATTGATTCCAGAATCTAGTTTTCATAGAATTATACCAATGTTTATTTACTTATACCAAAAAAAACATAAATTTATATATCTATATTGTGAGCTGAACGCATCTTCTATCCTTGCCGTTTCCAAGCCTATTCATTGAGATGATGCAGTGACGATGGTATAGGCGAAGTTCTCCAGCATCAGCTTTGGCCTCGATTTCCTGAAATTCAAATCAATCTGATTCAGCTTGCAGAGTTAGAAACTTGCCGCCACCGAGGCAGGATGGGAGTAACAGCTAGCTATGTGCAGCGTGAATTCCACTGTGTGCACTAGAATGAAAGTTGCCTAAATTGAAATCCCAATTGAATAGAGGAGGGGAGTAACAGCTTAAAGTTTTGAAGCCAATGATTGAGAAGCATGCAAGTGACAAAATCTTAAATGAGTATGCAGTAAAAAGAACACATCATTTTAAGGACAGAGACTTTTTTGGTACTCATCACATGAGGCTCAATTTTCATTTCTCTCTGCTCCAATCTTTGTATTCTAGAAATAAGTGCAGCTTCAACAACCTGAACACATGGAAATCATAATGAAAGATCAGTTCATACTTCCAGCCGACACTTTAAATTTACATGAAAATTCACCATTTTCTTAAATGCAGACATACCATAAAATACCACATTGTGCTACAAATACTTTAAACCAAAATAAGTGTATGATCCCTGAATGTTCAGAGCATACTACAAGAAGAATCATTGAATGGGTCTGAATAATATATGTTAACCAATCATGGCAAGGTGACAAACATGAAACTTTGCTAATAGTCGACAAAAGGTGATAGAAAACTTTGAAATCATAATATGTTGGTTTCCGCAAAAGAAAAAGCTCACAGGTCAAATTGCTTACCTTGCAAAAAATAGGAAACTTTGCTTTCACATATTCATTGTTACCAGGCTCTTGACCAGCAAATTGATTACATGGGAATGCAAGTAACACAAGGCCTACATGTAAGAGCAAAAGGAAGCCAAGGAAATATGAGATCAATTCATTTTCATAAACATATTTTCCTTGAGTCGTGATAAAAGCCTGTCGGTGTTTCGTACCCCGGGGGGTATTACACCAACGAGTAAATTTCTTATGCATGCTCCCTAATCCGGATGGTGATGCAAGATGGACACAAGCGGTTATCCTGGTTCAGGCAAAGAATGCCCTACGTCCAGCAGAGGGGGGAGATTTGTATTATCTTGCACCGGGGTGCTTGTACAGGGGTGAATACAAGCGAGTCCTGAGACTTAGCGAATGAGGGTGAATAGCGGCGTAAACGTGTGGGAGTGTCTCCCTTACCCTAGGCTAGGTCCTGGCGTCCCCTTTTATAGACCAAGAGGAGGCTCAGGAGTACAGAGTTGGTAGGGCTATCGTATGTGTGACGTCGAGCTACAGGTGCCATGTCGTATCGTCGAGACTGTAGGCACTCCCGTCGGTCTGGCTCGAGCCTGTAGCAGCGTGGGCGATGATGGCCTGCTTGTCCTCCTCGGTCGTGGCTGACGTAGTCGGGGCATGGCGCGAGCGTAGTTGAGCACGTGCGTCCGGGAACCCTGCGGTATGGTCGTCGAGGTGGGAAAGACAGGACACCGCTTGCTCCGTACGCCAATCGCGTCTGTCATCAACTCCTCGAGCGCCTGGAAGCCGGCTCGAGGGGTCGGCATCCCGCACGATGGGACTGAGTAGTGGATCATGTGGTACGGAGAGTTTGACCATGGCGCTCGGACGGCGCGCTGCACGTGGCATAGTGCGAGGCATGGCGCAATAGTGGCGTCAGCCATCCTCAAATCTAGGGGATGGGCGGCGTAATAGTGGAAGCGACTTGCGTACGGTTCACTGTTACGTGCCCTGTAGCCATGGAGTTAGGCAGGGCGAATGGTACGCGGTACTGTTCGAGCCCTGTAGCCATGTGCGGCTCTGGAGGGGCAATGATTGAGGACAACTCGAGCGACCGCCCGCTCGACTGTTCTTCGTCCCGCTCGGCGGCCGCCCGCTCGAGCGGTCTACGTCCCACTCGAGCGGTTGTATCGCTCGAGCGGCTTGCGTCATTATCTCGAGCGATCGTACGCTCGAGCGGTTTCCGTACTGGTTCTCTCGAGCGGTCGGGCGGCTCCCGCTCGAGCGGTGGGCCTTGTGGCTGCGTGACTCTTGTGGGCCTGATCGTGGGCCGGCCCAGTTTGGGGATTGTAATCAGCAAGGGTGCGTCCATCCTCGAGCTGCTTGTCAGCAAAGATGAGACGCTGCTGGTCTGTTGGTTTTAGGGATTCAGAGGGGGTTTAGGCCGATTTGCTCGTCTCTAATTCTCCTGATTTAGGACCCCCTAATCCAGGTACCCGACAGTAGCCCCCGAGCCCTTGCTTGATTGTGAAGAACTTCAAGCAAGGGATCATGAAGTGGAGTTAAAGTACCTGGATCCAATGTTGTGTTGTCTCGAGGAGTTATTTCGTCCTTTCTCCGTGGGGGGGCGCGCGAGCGACCCCCGCGGGGGTAGCCCCCGAGGCCCCAGAGGAATGAGGCATTCCTCTGGGGGCTTTGAGATGAGCGGTTTTGGAATAAGAGTATTATTAACTGGAGTTGTAGCGCCCTTTCGAGGGGTTAACTTGAGCTTTCGAGCCCCTGGTTGCTTTCGACCCTCTTTCGTCGAGGGGTGCCGTGTGTAGTCGAGCCCCTGAGCCCCGTTCGGCTGGTGCTTTGCTACTTCATGGCGTCCTTCCCATGAGCCCTTGCGCCCGGACTCGTGGGGTGAAGAGTGTCGTGCTATCCTCGATCGGACGAGCCTCGACATCTTCGGTGAGCTGGTAACGGGAAATCCAAGTGAGAGTTCGTTCCCTTTCGAGGGGAGACGACTTCGAGGCTCGGGAGCACTCTCATTGAAGCACCATACATAGCGACCAGGGTACCGGTCTCGTACGATAGAGGCCGGCGGTTTGATTACCTCCCTTCGCGGGATCCCTTGGTTACACCGTATTTGGCCATGGATACGTCCATGGGGGCCTCGAGAGTTCGTTCTCGAGCATGGCCTCGTATTGGCTCCCCGCTAGGTCGCCCCTAACTCAGGTGCTCGAGGGCGGCTGTTCGAACCCGTTCGTGGGTCAGCCTCCGCTCCCTCGAGACTTACATGTGGGACCGGGGTCCCGAGTTTTCTTACCGTGTAAGGGATCGTCTGACGAGTCGTCCCGTCATTGCGTTTGCTCGAGGCGTATTTGTCCGTTGCGGGCGGCGCGCCTTTTTAGGCGGAAACCGACGCGTCGTGGTGATCGTGGCTTGGCGACGGTTCCGCTTCGTCTCGCGTCGCGTGCGCCCTGCAAGTGGAGGTAGGTGGCGGTTTGTCAGGGCAATAAATGCGGTTACCGTTTTTCGCCGAGTCCGCCGGGGGCGCGCGACCGTTGGATGGTGCGATCCGGGCCGTCGGATGCGATTCACGCGGATCGGTTCTGGCTCTATAAATTCGGGGGAGTGGGCTCCTGGTTCTTCTTCCCCGCATTCTCACCTTCCCAGCCGTCAGTTGCGCCTTCCTTAGATTCCATCCGCCGCCATCATCATTTGCACTCGCCGCCGCCGCCGCCCACGACCGTCAGCGCCGCATTCGCCTGCGACTGTGCTCACTTTTCTGCGCTGCCGTTCCCTGCACCACCGCTCTTCGTGCACCGCCGCCGCCGTTGCTCCACCGTCCCGGTCCGTCGTCGACATGAAGAGGTCAACCAGGAGGTCGGGCCAGAGCTCCGGCCAGGGCGCCGGCGTCAAGGGCAAAGGCAAGGCGGCCGCCCGGGCTTCCACGCCGGTGGTGATGGAGGGGGCGCTTCCGTGGCCTCGGTCTACGGTGACTGAGGTGATGCTGATCAACCTCGTCAACGGCGGATTGCTTCCGCCCAATCCGGCGGAAGGGATACCGGAGTGGCTAGTGCCGGACGACGACCACCTCGAGCCCAATCCGCCGGCGGGCTACATCCTGAGCTTCATCAAGTTCCACCGGCGGGGACTTGGTGCGCGGCCAAGCCGCTTCATGCGGGCGCTCCCTCACCACTTTGGGGTTGAGCTCCAACATTTTAACCCCAACTCCATCTCGCACGCGGCCGCTTACGCCGCCGTGTGAGAGGGGTACTTGGGGATGGCGCCGCAGTGGGATCTCTTCACCCACATCTTCAAGGCGACGCTCTTCACCAAGGCGGTGAAGGACACGGAGGCCGCCGACGACGACGGTGATGACGGCGACGATGGGGAGGAGGAAGACGAGGAGGAAGAGGAGAAGAAGGAGAAGAAGAACGTCCGTCGCTACGTTCGAGCGGGTTCTTGCTCGATCGGGTTGAAGAGGAAGGAGTGCTGGCTCTCCGGCACGTGGTCGTCGAACAACGCCGGCTGGGACCGGGAGTGGTTCTACCTCCGCAACGAGGACGGCCTCTTCCCGGAGTACACCGGCGCCGTGCTCACGGCGCCTGGCTTCAACTGGATGCACGGCCAGCCGGCGGCGCGCCAGCCTCGCATGGATCCCCTACTCGACGCCATTGCGAGCCTCCGCAACAAGCGGTCCGGCAACCACTTCTTCAACATCGCGCACGTGGTTGCCGAGTTCCACAGCCGACGGGTGCTCCCTCTCGCCAAGCGCCCGCTGCGGATCGACCAGATGACGGAGGACGCCGATCCTGCGGCGCTCGCGGCCAGCAGGATGTCGGACGCGCCCCTCCCGGTTGCCACAATCGTGGCTCGGGTGCGCGACGCGATCGACGGCGGGTGGAGCTTTGGCGAGAACCAAGTCGGCATCTTCCGCATGCGCCCGGCCTTCAATCTGCTGGGATTTGTGAGTTTTTTCGAGCCCCCCTTTCGTCGTTCCTTTCACTCGAGCGATTCTTATCGAGGCCCGTTCTTTTTCTTTTTCTAGAATATTAACGACCACGCGGAGTCGAGGCCCCCGGTGAAGGAGGACGCGCCCGACCGCGAGGTAAGACGCCTAAGGGGCGAGCGAGCACATGCTACCACGCTTTCGAAAAAGGAAGAGAAAGCCAAGAAGGCTCTTGAGTTAGAGGAGACTCAGAAGCGTAGGGCTAGGCGCCGCCGGTCGCGTGAGATACGCCTGGCGGCGGACCCGACCGACTGGAGTCCTAGCCTCGAGTCGACCGATGAAGATGAGGGTGACGATGACGAGGAGGACGACGAGGCGACCGACAGTGATGTCGCCGCTGCCGCTCGAGTCCTGACGCCTCCTCGCTCTCGCGTGCAGGAGTTAACCTTGGCGCCAGGACGTCTGCGCGACGACTCATCGCTGGTTCGAGCTGGCTAGCAGGAGTCATCGAGCCGTGGTGCTCGAGCGTCGTCGCCAGCCCCAGCAAGGCAGCGGGGAGGAGCGAGTAAACGTTCCAGCCACCACGCTCGCTCGCCGTCGCCGGCTTCAGCAGGACGGCGGGAGGAGTCGCCCAGCCGCTCTGGCCATGGCAGGCGGGCGCCGTCTCCGACGCGGCGGGACTCCTCCTCTCGCCACCAATCTTCTTCGACGGGCGCGCACACCAGGCAGCGTGAAGCCGCGAATGTGCGCACTTCTACTTCTGCACAGCTCGGCGAGCAACGCCAGGTTACTTCCAGCGACCGCTGGGCCGAGCGGGCCTCGAGCCGCTGGTCCCCGGATCCTGTAAGGGACACCGTGCCCGTTTCGGCCAAGGAGCCGGCCAGTACGGGGGCGGTCGCCCAGGCCTCGAAGCCCCCGAGCGGCGCAAGCGGCGGGCGCGCGGCCCCCAAGTCCTCGAGCGACTCGGAAGGAGCGACTGAGGCTCGACAGCCCCCGCGTACTTCGAGCAGGCCGGCTGGCTCGAGCGGCGCTGCCTCGACCGCAGGGTAAGTCTTTTGGTCGACCTACTTCTTATTGCACTAACTCTTTCGTTCACGTGTGAGTGCTTTGTCATAATGACTTTTTGTTTTTCTCTTTCTTTTAGGACTAAGCGCCTTCTGCAGGCACTACCGTCCCTCCCCCCCCATGGTGCCTACTAAGAGGCTGAGGACTGCGGGAGGGTCGAGCGGCACCCCGTCGATGCCAGGTGGAGTGACTCTTCCTCCTTCCACTCCAAATTGGTTAGAGCGGGCTAAAGATGCTCTTAGACGTGGCAAGCTGATGGCAGCCGCCTCCCGTGCAGGTGCCGGGATCGTGACCTCGGCTACGGGGGAGAAGGATACCGCCACTGCCATGGCCTCGACCGCCCTCCCGCTCGAGACCTCGTCGTCATCAGGCGTGCTGGGCGACACGGCGGCGGGCGACAAAGGGGTGATGGCGCCGGAGCCGACGCCCTCCGCACCGGTGATGGGGGCTGGGTCGGAGCAGCAGCCCATCGTGCTCGAGAGTCCAAGCCCGGGCTCCAAGTCCTCTTGGCCGATCGGCTTACGCCAGCTTGAGGCGGAGCGCGGGGAGAAGGAGGAGGAGACACCGGCAGCCGCCGACCGGCCGGTGGAGAACGTGGAGGTGCAGGAGGCGGGAGCGGCGCCTGTACCTCAGCCGAGCCGGGGCCCTTCCCCTCCCCGAGACATGGAGGTCGACACCTCTGGAGGGCAAGAGGTCAAGGGCGAGGAGGCCCAGACCCCCATTCGAGGGGGAACGCTCGAGGAGCGCCCCGTCGCCACGCAAGAGGAGGGGCGGGCGGAGGAGCCGGTGGCGCAGCAGGCGGAGCTGGTGATGCAGCCTGCCGCCACGGGCGTCGAGGAGCGCCAGCCGCAAGCGGAGCAGCAGGCGGCGTTGGTGGAGCGGCAGGCGGAGCTTGTGGCGGAGCAGCCCGCCGTCATAGGTGGTGATGAATGCCAACCGCAGTTGGAGCCGCAGGCTGAGCCAGAGGGGCAGCAGCCGCAGGTGGAACCCCATCTGGTGCCGCATCAGGCGCCGCTGCCTCTGCAACGGCCAGGGGAGGTTATGGTGCCTTACCTCGTGCCCGACTCGACGACGGGTGAGGTGCAGTTCACCGTCATGTCCGAGGACGAGCACTGGGAGGAGGCCCAGAGGAAGCAGGCAGCGTCCGCTATTATAGATAGCCATATGCGGACGGTTGGTTTTGGACGTACCGACCCCACAGACGTATCCATCGAGGAGCGAAGGCGGATTGAGGCGCGGGCGCTCGCTTAGGAGGCATCCTCCTCCTGGAGTCAGTCGTCTCGCCCGCCCGCTCTGGCTGAGCGGGTGGTGACGGCGGACGTCGATCTGGAGGCGGTGAAGAGACTCCACTTCTCCGTCGACAAGGAGATGCGGGAGGAGTTCCCTCTTTGGGAGAGGCCGCCGCTGGTGCTTCCCGACCCCCTCGACCACGAGGCCCCTGCGATCGTGATGAATGACCAGAAGGAGCTCGAGGCGCATATGGGGGCCGAGGAACGCCGGCAGTGGATTGAGCATGCCCTGAAGACCGTCCTGACGCTCGTCTCTGAGGACCTGCCTCGACTTTCTTCTGTAAGCATTCTCGAGCATGGCCATCTCTTATTTGGAATTATCGTAACTTGTATCTGATTTTCCTCCTTTCGTGATTCAGTCGGCGCAGAGTTGCTCATACGCTAAGTCGGTCCACATCCGCGCTCTTAGCGAGAGTGAAGACGAGATTCGCGCTATGTGCGCATGGGGCGGGATGCTGAGGCGGAGCTGCACCGGTCTGCTCGACTCCTTCGAGAGGCTAACGCTGCCCTGGACGCCGCCAAGGGAGAGGCCGCAAGAGCCCAGGACGAGCTTGCTCGAGTGGCCGAGGGGGCCGAGGCGGCTCAGCGGGAAGCCGGCGAGAAGCTCGCCCGAGCCGCGCAGGAGGCCGAGACCGCCCGTCAGAGATATGCGCAGCTGCACGGAACCTTCGAGCAGCTCAAGAAGGACGCGGCTTCGGCGCTGCAGGGCTACAAGGCCAAGTGCCGGGACATGGAGCAGCTCCAAAAGGACAAGGCCCGCGTCGAGGCCTTTGTGAAGGATCTGCAGGCGGTGGTCACCCAAGCAACGGCCGAGAAGGAGGCCTTGGTGAGCGCGCTCGAGGTGGAAAAGGAACGGGCGGCCAATCTTCGCCAAACGGTGACGGAGAAGGACCTCACCATCCAAGGCGCCGGCAAGGCTTACGAGGAGCTGCGGCTGGAGAAGCGCGACACCGAGCGCGCCCTTCAAAGGAAGGAGGGCGAGCTCGTGCGGGCGCTCGAGCGTGAGCAAGGGCTCTCGACCCGCTGCACTGGTAAGTGCTCGAGTCCTTTAGTCCTTGATTTGCTCGAGTACCCGATTGAGTACTTGATTCCCGTCGTTGTTTTTCAGGTTTGGAGGCGGATCTGGCGGACGCGCGTGAGTACGCCAAGTCGACCCACGCGCTGGCTGAACGCGCGCAGTCAGCTAAGGCCCGCATTACCGGCGCCATCGACACCCTCAGCGCCAAGTGGGGCTTCCCGCCGGTGGTGGACGTTGAGGGGCCGGACGCTGGCCAGAGCTATGCCAGCCGGGTCCGTGAGTTTGGCGCCTCTCTGCGGGGCCGTGTCCAGGATGCTCTTGTCTTTGCTGCACGCCGGACAATGGCGATCTTCTACTCGGGGTTCAGCGTCTCGAGGGAGGAGGCCCGGGCCGGGATGGAGGCCGTTGCGGGCGGCTTCACCTACGCTGAGGGCGAGCAAGAAGGAGGGGTCAACCCCCGGATCGAGCAGCTCAAGGCCGAGGCGGAGGAACCGGGCGCACGGCTTGGAGGCGACTTGCTGCAGGAAGTCCTTCCGGCTGACGTAGAGTAGATTCCAACCGGCCTGCGTGCCGTAATCTGGGCGACAAAGCCCTTGTAAGAAAGCAAGTATTTTTGGTTATGGGAGTGGCCTAAGCGGCCTAAAAATCTTGACGCTCATAATTCATATCGTTGTGCTCTAGTTTTCTCTTTGTGCTCAACTTTTATTTTCCGCTTCCTGCCTTTATTTTGTTTTAGCTAAGTGTTGGCGTTGTGCTCGAACTTCTTCGAGAGGGGATGAGTTAGGGTGCCATAGCTCGGAAGCGTGGGAAGCCTTGTGCTCGATCGCCCTGACTCGGTGAGCTCGAGGTGACGCAAACACTTAGTCTTATGAAAAATTTCAAGGCGAGGAGGGAAAAATTACGCCGAGCATCGTTTTCGAAAAAACTAGGTGCGTTTTTTCGAGGACCTCAGGGGGGGTTCCCCCCTGGTCTAGCCCCCGAGGGGGGCTTGACTTTGTGGAAACAAAGTCGAGCCCACCTTGCGTATGAACAAAAAGTAAGAAACTGACTTATTTATTCATACTAGCGGTACAATTTAAACGAAATATGTACAAGGCATCGAGGCCTAGGGGAAAAAGCGACGTAGCTGTTCGATGTTCCATGCGTTGGTGATGGTCAAGCCGTCTTCTCTGGATAACTTGTATGTCCCTGGCCTCAACACCTTGACTACGATGAATGGACCTTCCCATGGAGGAGTCAGCTTGTGGCGCCCCTTGTTATCTTGGCGTCGACGGAGCACGAGATCACCGACCTTGAAATCCCTCTTGCGCACGTTCTTCTCGTGATATTGCCGTAGCTTCTGTTGGTAGCGCGCAGAGTGTAGGAGCGCCGTGTCTCGAGCTTCCTCTCCTTGGTCGATGGCGTTTGCCAGCCTCTCCTGATTAGTCTGCTCGTTGTAGGCCTTGAGTCGAGGGGACCCGTACTCGAGATCAGTGGGGAGGACGGCCTCAGACCCATAGACCAAGAAAAACGGGGTGAACCCAGTGGCTCGACTCTCGGTCGTCCGCAGGCTCCACAGGACAGATGGGAGTTCAGTTACCCACTTGTTGCCGTGTTTGTTCAAGCGTTTGAAAAACCTTGGTTTAAGGCCTTGCAAAATCATACCATTTGCGCGCTCGACTTGGCCATTAGTTCGAGGGTAGGCGACCGCCGACCAGTTCACACGGATGTGATTCCGATCGCAGAAGTCTAAGAACTTTTTGCCTGTGAACTGGGTGCCATTGTCCGTAATGATGACGTTAGGGACTCCGAAGCGATGGATGATGTCGGTGAAGAACTCGACCGCTCGTTCCGAGCGGATGTTGGTGATGGGCTTGGCCTCGATCCACTTTGTGAACTTATCGATGGCTACGAGCAAGTGGGTGTGGCCTCCCGTCGTCTTTTTGAGGGGTCCGACCAGATCGAGCCCCCAGACCGCAAATGGCCAAGTGAGGGGGATCATTTGGAGTGCGTGTGCGGGTAGATGTGTTTGCTTGGCGTAGAATTGGCATCCCTCACACGCTCGAACAAGATTGATGGCGTCAGCAGTAGCAGTGGGCCAGTAAAAGCCTTGACGGAATGCGTTCCCGACAAGGGTCCTTGGAGCAGCGTGGTGGCCACAAGCCCCCGAGTGCATGTCTCTGAGCAGTCTCCTGCCCTCCTCGATCGAGATGCACCGCTGGAGTACGCCAGTTGGGCTCCGGCGATAGAGCTCTCTGTCATCTCCGTAAAGGACGTAAGTTTTGGCTCGACGAGCCAGTCGTCTTGCCTCTGTTCGATCCTCTGGCAACTCTCCTCGAATGAGATACTCGAGGAATGGTGCGCGCCAGTCAGTAGGTGGGCTTGTAACCTGGTCGATCTCCATGACTGTGGCCCCCGTCGAGGGGGGTTCGGTCGTAGGAGCGGGCTCGACAGCTGGTCCTACCCCAGCCCCCGGGTCCCACTTCACAGATGGCTCGTGGAGATCTTTCGAGAAGACATTTGGGGGGAGCGGTGCTCGAGTCGACGCGATCTTGGCCAGCTCGTCAGCAGCTTCATTGAAGCGTCTCGGGATGTGGTTGAGCTCGAGGCCATGGAAGTTTGCTTCCAGTTTGCGCACCTCGTTGCAGTATGCTTCCATCTTTTCGTCATGGCAGCTCGAGGCTTTCATCACTTGGTCGATGACAAGTTGTGAATCGCCTCGAGCATCGAGGCGTCAAATCCCGAGCTCGATGGCGATACGCAACCCTGTGACAAGCGCCTCATATTCTGCCATGTTGTTCGAGGCTGCAAAGTGGATCCGCAGCACGTAGCGTATATGCTCTCCGAGGGGCGAGATGAAGAGCAGGCCCGCACCCGCTCCTGTCTTCATGAGCGACCCGTCGAAGTACATGGTCCCTATACTGGGGGTAGTTGGACATCGGTCCATTCAGCCACAAAGTCGGCCAGTACTTGGGATTTGATAGCTTTTCGAGGGGCGTAAGTGATGGTCTCGCCCATGAGCTCGACCGACCACTTGGCGATTCGACCCACGACTTCCCGGTTCTGGATAATATCCCCAAGCGGGAATGATGTTACCACCGTCACCGGATGGCTAAGAAAATAGTGCTGGAGCTTTCGTCGGGTGAGCACGATTGCGTAGAGCAACTTTTGGATATGGGGGTATCGAATTTTGGCATCTGAGAGCACCTCACTGACGAAATACACCGGCCGTTGGACGGGAAGCGCGTGTCCCTCCTCCTGCCTCTCGACCACTATAACCGCGCTGACCACTTGCGTGGTTGCGGCAATATAGAGGAGCAGTGGCTCGACGGGTTGGTCTGGTGTAGCTGGTCGAGGTGGCACGAGCACGGGAGGGGAGGAAAGCATGCTTTTCAGCCTCGAGAGGGCTTCCTCCGCCTCGGGTGTCCATGTGAAATGCTCGGATTTTTTGAGGAGTCGGTACAGAGGTAAAGCTTTTTCTCCCAAGCGTGCGATGAATCGGCTATGGGCGGCCAGACATCCTGTGATCTTCTGCACCCCTTTCAGGTCTCGAATCGGCCCCATCCACATGATGGCCGTGACCTTCTCAGGGTTGGCCTCGATCCCTCGCTGGGAAACGATGTAGCCTAGCAGCATGCCTCGAGGCACTCCAAAGACGCACTTCTCGGGGTTCAGTTTGATGTTCTTAGCCCTAAGGCACTCGAACGTCAATTTGAGGTCCTCGACAAGGTTTTCGACTTTACGTGTCTTGACAACGATGTCATCCACGTATGCCTCAACCGTTTCTCCTATATGTTTGCCAAAAACGTGTAGCATGCAGCGCTGATATATTGCCCCGGCATTTCGAAGACCGAAAGGCATTGTGACATAACAGTACATGCCCATAGGGGTGATGAAAGAGGTCGCGAGCTGGTCGGACTCCTTCATTTTGATTTGGTGATAGCCAGAGTAGGCGTCGAGAAAGGAAAGTACTTCACAACCCGCAGTGGAATCAACAATCTGATCTATTTGAGGTAAAGGAAATGGGACCTTGGGACATGCTTTATTTAAACTAGTGTAATCTACACACATCCTCATCTTCCCATTCTTTTTCTCTACTAATACAGGATTAGCTAGCCACTCGGGATGATGTACCTCCTTGATGAATCCGGCCTTCTCGAGCTTCTCGACCTCCTCGCGGATGACTCTGCGCTTCTCCTCGTCGAAGCGGCATAGGCGTTGCTTGACAGGTCTTGAACCAGGACGGATCTCCAAGGCGTGCTCGGCGACATCCCTCGGTATGCCAGGCATGTCCGAAGGACTCCACGCAAACATGTCGGCGTTTGCGCGGAGAAAGTCGACGAGCACTACTTCCTATTTGCTGTCGAGGGAGGCGCTGATGATCAGCGTCTTCTCCCCCGAGGAGCTTGGATCGAGCGGGATCTTCTTGGTGTCTTCAGCGGGCTCGAAGTTGCCGGCCTGTCGCTTGGGTGTTGGAGTAGAGGCCTCAGCCGCCATGTGGTCGAGCATCATGGCCAAGTCTTCAGATGTTCCCATCACGTTCGCCAGTGACTCCCCGTTCTCGACGCACTCCACATCGCAGTGGTAGGCGTGTTCGTACGTGGAGCCGACAGTGATGACTCCTTTTGGTCCCGGCATCTTGAGCTTGAGGTAGGCATAGTTGGGGATTGCCATGAACTTTGTGTAGCACGGCCTGCCCAGGATGGCATGGTATGACCCCTCGAAAGTGGGCACGTCGAAAGTTAGGACCTCTCGACGGAAGTTCGAGCGTGTCCCAAAGACGACGGGGAGGTCGATGCGGCCGATCGTGAGCGCTTTCTTGCCAGGGACCACTCCGTGGAAGCCCCCGGCGCTCGGCTGGAGGTCAGCTCTTGTGAGACCGAGCAAGGTGAGGGTTTCCATGTAGATGATGTTGAGGCTGCTGCCTCCATCCATGAGAACTTTGGTGAAGCGGGCATTGAGGATGATCGGGGCGACGACGAGAGGGTATGAGCCGGGGTTGGTGACGTGGTCTGGATGATCATCACGGTCGAACGTGATGGGAGCATCCGACCAGTCGAGGAATCGAGGCGTGGCGGGCTTCACAGAGAAGACCTCCCTGCGCTCGGCCTTCCGCTCTCGACGTGTCATCTGGGTGGAGGGACCACCGTAGATCATGTAGCACTCGGTGATGGGCGGGTACCCATTGCCGTCGTTGTCGTTGGCTTGATCGTCGTCGCCCTTATCCTTCTTGCCGTCATCCTTGTCAAGGCCAATTTTCTTGAAGTAGCCTCGAAGCATATGGCAGTCCTCGAGGTTATGCTTGGCCGGTTCCTTGTGGTATGGGCAAGGTTGCTTCAGCATCTTGTTGAAGACGCCCCCCTCCGGTGGGGGTCTAGGCTTCTTGCGCTCGGCAGCGGCTACCTCGTCCTCCGTGCCCTCGCGCTTGCCTTGCTGGTTGCCTTTCTTCTTCTTCCAGTTCTTCTTCTGGGCCTTGCTCGAGCCCTCGCCGCCTCCCGGGGGAGGAGCGGTCTTGTTCCCGGCACCGCCAAAGAAGGCCCCCACGGCCTCATCGCCGGCGGCGTAGTCGGCGACGACGTCCATGAGCTCGTTGACCGTCTTTGGGCGGTTGCGCCCGAGTTCCCGCACGAGCTCTTTGCAGGTGGTGCCTGAGACAAACGCCAGGATGACGTCGTGGTCTGGGATGTGCGGCAGCTCGGTGCGCAGCTTGGAGAAGCGTCGAGCAAAATCCCGGAGAGATTTCGTGGCATTTTGCTTGCAACCACGGAGATCCCACGAGTTACCGGGCCGAACGTAGGTGCCCTTGAAGTTCCCCTCGAAAATTCGGACCAGGTCGGTCCAATCATAGATCTGATTGGGGGGAAGCTCCTCGAGCCACCGTCGAGCGGTGTCAGAGAGGAACAGAGGGAGTTGGCGTATGATCGCTTTATCCTCTCGAGCCCCTCCCGGGGCGAGGCCGGCCGGAAGTCGGCCGACCCGAGTTCGGCTTGGTCTCCCGTTGTACTTGACCACGCTCGTGGGGGGTCGAAACGGGTTTGGCAATGGCGTGTTGCGGATAGATCGACTGAAGACTCGAGGGCCCGGCGGCTCAGGAGTCATCTGGTCCTCGTCGCTGTCGTAGCGCCCTCCTCGATGGGCTCTAAAGCCGCGGTCCTCGGCACCCGCAGCCTTACGTCGTCGGTTGTTGTTGATGTCATGACGCGCATCTTGAGGCGCGCGGTTGTCGAGGATGCGCTCTCAAGCAGGGGCTCTACCACCTCGAGGGGGTGCCTCTTGGTGGACGGAACCCTCCCGCTCGTGCCGTGGTTGTTCTGGGGCTGCCTCACGCTGTCTTGAGGCCGAGCTCTCGGCTTGCTGGACGGCCGCGACTTGGAGGAGCCCTTGAATCTCATCTCGTATCCGCAATGCATGCGGATTCGAGGGCGCCGGCATGTCCCGTAACAGCATAGCTGCTGCAAGTACATTCTGGCTTGCTCGAGGGAAGTGGGCCGGCTCGGGTGGCGCTTCCGGTCGTCCGTCGTTGACGATGCGGTTGAGGACGCCCCGTGCTTTTCCTCGAGCACCCAAGGCTCGAGGAGGGAGCGGATGGTTCCGCTCGAGCGTGCGCTTGAGCAGCTCCAGGTTTGCGCGTTCCTCGTTCATCTTGGCCTCAATCTCCCTGAGCTGGGCCCATTGTGCCGCTCGAGCGTCGTCTTCAGGTCGCTGGTCATCTTGGGCCTGTGGTGGCGGTCCGCGTGGTTCAATCACCTGCAGGGCTCCGGCTGCTGATGTCCCGATCGCTGGGGTCACGTCTGCCCGGTTGGCTGCAGGGACGGCCGTGGCGGCGCCATCTCTGGTCTCCTCATCCGACGGGACGTCGTCGTTGAGGTGAAAACACTCGCGAGCCAGGTCGTAGCACCCTGAATCCGAGTCATCAGAATCTGGGTTAGCGCTAGACGGCGTCCAGCGCCTCCCCGTGCTCTCCTCCTCGATCCAGCGGCGCATATCCCCGACCGTGTTGCGGCGTTGCGAGCCAGGTGCTCTGTCGAACCCGCGGTCCACTGACGCCGGCCACACGATTTCCAGGTCCATGGTTGCGCGCAGGAGGGGGCCGGGGCTCCCTTCTTGCGATCCCATGGCTGCCCGGACCCCGTTGGCGTACGTAGTGGCGGCGTTGGTGAGTCCAAACGGGAGCCTGCGACGGGCTTGGTAGATCCCGTGCGACAACAGGTTGGGCGACGTTGGCCGTGCGCGCGCTCGAGGCGCCATGCCGGGCTCTCTCGACGAATGCATGGCGAACGTGAAGCCAGGGTCCATGTCAAGGACCTCCTATCCATGCGTCACCCCCTGCCGCACACTTGGCACCCCGGCTGGGTGTACTGTGGTGTCTGGCCGGGAGGGCGCACGAGCAGGGTGCACCGGGCCCTGTGCCTGCTGTCGGCGATGCTGATGCTGGTTGTGACGGCGTCGTGGTGGCGAGCCGTGGTGGCGTGGTCGTCGCGCGACCCCACCAGCGCGTGGAGGTGACGAGCGTCCCCCACCTGGTTCTCCGATCGAGAGCAGAGCCATGTCGTGGCCTGGCCGAGCGACACGAACTCTAGGCTCCCAAACCAGATAACCGTGGCGAATGGAAGTGAGGAATCGAGTGATGCCATCCGGAAAACGGCGGGAATCGGGTGAAGCACGCGGAACCCCTACCTGGCGCGCCAACTGTCGGTGTTTCGTACCCCGGGGGGTATTACACCAACGAGTAAATTTCTTATGCGTGCTCCCTAATCCGGATGGTGATGCAAGATGGACACAAGCGGTTATTCTGGTTCAGGCAAAGAATGCCCTACGTCCAGCAGAGGGGGGAGATTTGTATTATCTTGCACCGGGGTGCTTGTACGGGGAATACAAGCGAGTCCTGAGACTTAGCGAATGAGGGTGAATAGCGGCGTAAACGTGTGGGAGTGTCTCCCTTACCCTAGGCTAGGTCCCGGCGTCCCCTTTTATAGACCAAGAGGAGGCTCGGGAGTACGAGTTGGTAGGGCTATCGTATGTGTGACGTCGAGCTACGGGTGCCATGTCGTATCGTCGAGACCGTAGGCACTCCCGTCGGTCCGGCTCGAGCCTGTAGCGCGGCGTGGGCGATGATGGCCTGCTTGTCCTCCTCGGTCGTGGCTGACGTAGTCGGGCATGGCGCGAGCGTAGTTGAGCACGTGCGTCCGGGAACCCTGCGGTATGGTCGTCGAGGTGGGAAAGACAGGACACTGCTTGCTCCGTACGCCAATCGCGTCTGTCATCAACTCCTCGAGCGCCTGGAAGCCGGCTCGAGGGGTCGGCGTCCCTCACGATGGGACTGAGTAGTGGATCATGTGGTACGGAGAGTTTGACCATGGCGCTCGGACGGCGCGCTGCACGTGGCATAGTGCGAGGCATGGCGCAATAGTGGCGTCAGCCATCCTCAAATCCAGGGGATGGGCGGCGTAATAGTGGAAGCGACTTGCGTACGGTTCACTGTTACGTGCCCTGTAGCCATGGAGTTAGGCAGGGCGGATGGTACGCGGTACTGTTCGAGCCCTGTAGCCATGTGCGGCTCTGGAGGGGCAATGATTGAGGACAACTCGAGCGACCGCCCGCTCGACTGTTCTTCGTCCCGCTCGAGCGGCCGCCCGCTCGAGCGGTCTACGTCCCACTCGAGCGGTTGTATCGCTCGAGCGGCTTGCGTCATTATCTCGAGCGATCGTACGCTCGAGCGGTTTCCGTACTTGTTTTCTCGAGCGGTCAGGCGGCTCCTGCTCGAGCAGGTGGGCCTTGTGGCTGCGTGACTCTTGTGGGCCTGATCGTGGGCCGGCCCAGTTTGGGGATTGTAATCAGCAAGGGTGCGTCCATCCTCGAGCTGCTTGTCAGCAAAGATGAGACGCTGCTGGTCTGTTGGTTTTAGGGATTCAGAGGGGGTTTAGGCCGATTTGCTCGTCTCTAATTCTCCTGATTTAGGACCCCCTAATCCAGGTACCCGACAAAGCCATAAGAGTACATTCATCAAAATTTAAGTTAAATTTCTTTTGCCGTTGTCTCTTTTCCTTGAGCCAGTTTTCGCACATGGACAAAAAGAAACTATAGTTGCAAATGGAAATAATGTATCACACAGTAAAGAACCAACTTATGAGGCATCAACATTATTACAGACTTGATAACTTGCCAATAGCATATTTATATTGTAAAGAAATGAAAAGACATATCTAGCGTCAATTATTTCAAACAGCTTACTTTGGTATCTGTTCCCAAGAACCAAAAAACATAATAACATCTTAGAAATTAAGCAATGTTATCAAGCCAAAAAAAAAGTTATGCAGGCTTGCGTGTCAGACTCAGAGTTCAGAAACTCAGAAAGAGTGGCGTGGGCGTGGCTCTTACTGGTGAGGCCGTCGGGGTGTCGATATAGTAGAGCGACGATGACCACAAGTACCTGAACTTGACATTGTCGGCCTAGGAGCAGAGGCTTCTTAGGTTGCTGCCGGCGTAGGACGACAGCAGGTTCTTACGTCTGAAAACAATGCCCTCCAAGTTCCATGTCAAAGTCCACTGAAGCAAAGGCCTTACGTTTCTGCAAAAAGGAAAAAGTTTGTCTTGAATAAAATGAATTCAGATATACTGGACAATGGTCTATTGTAGGTGACTGATTAATTGCATTTGTTTCTGAGAAAATGAGATAGTCCGGGATCTAACTAAGGAGCACATAGCACATCCTAATTCTGTAGCTGAAAAGGATTATTGATTTTGGGACTCTGCTTTCTTAACTGAAGTATACATACTTTGCACATCCAAACCAAAGTATATTTTGCTGTTGCCAACAAAATGTGCATATTTTAGATTACAAATATTTTAGAGGTTAAGGTATTTAGAGGATATCAAGTTGTATCTCCAGATCAAAAGAGCTGTGAGTTACCACCTTCATTACCACCTTCATGACCAAGTTGCATGAACCCATCGCCAGAGATGCAGACTTACACTGAAAACTCCTCAACCCAGAAGGCGCAGCTTTTCATTACAGCCTACAAGACACCAACTGGCAATCATATCAATTCCAGCACAGTGCAAGATGGTTCCTAAATATTAAGACACCTGGAGGACCTTAACTGATGATTCTATTCAAGTACATCAGGGGTCTTGTGCTGATCCAATGTAGTCTTTTCTTTAGGCATTAGTAGAGCGGATGGTTTGTCAAAGAGTAGACCGATATAAGCAGCAAAGAAGTAAATTTGTGTGGGTATAAATCCTAAATTGACTAATACCTCTCCGGAGGTCCTGTTGGAAGCAAGACAACAGAGCAAGCTTGTCAGCCACACCAACAGGGACACGTGTAATCATACTGATCTACGATCTCGACAACCTGCAGCAAAGAAAACAACCAACATAAACAAAATGACAGAGCTTATATTTCAAACCAAGCAGGATAGGATTGGGCGTACTTGTTGTGAAGCTCGCAACATTTAGTAGTCCGATGTAGGAAACATTGAATTAACCTGTGTCACATTTGTTCATTGGAATTAATCCTAGACCATGCATCGAACATGAGGTACAGAATGGAATTAATCTAAGTTTAACTAAATAGCAGAGGATGAAGGACAGATGAGTGCAGTTTTTTATTTACCTTAAATATTAGATATGCATGGACTGCCCTGCCTTCTCCATCATAAACTGTTGGTCTTGCCGGTGACAAATGAAGACTGGAGGGATGTGAGAGCATCCAGGCGTACACCAAGCCTGTTAAGCTGCAAGCATAAGCAGTGGAGAGGAACAGGTCGCTGAGTGGAACTGCATTTCATCAAGAGCCATGCTCTTTTGGGCATTTCATCAAGCATTCGAAGGGCACAAAACAATAAAAGCAAACGAAACAGCAGATGGGTTGCTCACGTTTGTCGGAGACGATGTAGAAGACACCGGAAGGCACGCCATCGTTGTAGGAGATGGAAGCGCAAAGCCTGGGGAGGTGCTCGGTCGCGCGGGCTTCCTCGCGGCTCCCAGGAGACGCGCGCCGGAGCAGGTGCCCTCATGGTCACGGCAGGCGCGACGGTGGGGCAGGAACGGGTCAGGCACGACGGCGGCCAAGAGGCAGCAGCCAGCAGCACGGAACAGACCAGGCAGCCGTGGGGCGGCAAGCGGCGGAGGTGGACGCAAGGGAGGGAGAGGCTTTCGCCTCCGGCGCGCGTTCCTGCCCGACGCCTGCCCGAGTCCGTGGCGGCGCGAAGCCCCGTGTTGACGGCGGCGGAGAGGGAGCGAGAAGACTGCGGCGGCAGGGACGGCGAGCAGCAGCGGCGGGCGGCCGACCGCGTGTCTGCGCGCGTCCCTTCCTGCGCGAGTCCCGACCCAGGCCCGAATCTCCTTCTTGGTCGTCCTGATCTGAGCCTGCTTCCCGGCCGACGACGACCCCGGACGCCGGCATTCACCCCGAGCATGTCCATCTTGGCCGTCCTCACCTGCTCCTCCCTCTTCACCCGCACCCGTTCTCTCCTCTCGTCGCGCTTCCCCCGGCGCCGTCCGGGGCGTCGAACGAGAGCCGGCCTTCTTGGCGCCGCCGCCTGTGGAGCCGGCGCTGCTGCTTTGCTTCTTCCGGGCGCCGCCCTTCCGTGGGATGCGGCCGCCGTAGGACGTGCCAAGGAGGCGGAAATCGAGGCGTCCCCACCCCTCCTAGTCGGAGAGATTCCACCCGAATCACTCGGCCATCTCCTGGAGCGGCCCATCCCCGCCGTCGTCGTAGGCGTAGTCGAAGCCGTCGGCGTCGCCGCGGAGGAAGCGGTGGGCGTGCTCCCACTCGACGCGGGGAGAGGGAGAGCCGGCATTGGGGGAAACGGAGAGGCCTGCCTCGAGCGTCGCGCCGTCTCCGTTGGATGTGGGTGAGTAAGAGAAATAGGAGATTAGAGTGAAATCTGATCCCTTCATTTGAAATGTTGGTTAGATTTTGGGTGCATTTGTTGGGTGCACTTAGAAGAGATTAGGAGAGATAATGACCGTGATAGAGAGTTTGTTGTGTGGTTTTACGGATGTTTTTTTTGGTGTATTATATGTAGTAGAGATGGAAAAGAGTGATGAGCACGCCATGTTAAAGAATGTAGGCAGTATGTGGCGAGTCTTGGTACAGAATGCTTTGTCCTGCTATAACGCACTAAACAAAGCAGCAGCTGAGCAGCATCAATCAATTAGTGTGGAATTGAATCAGATGCCCTGCTTGCCGGCCACTACCTTTGCTCCGATGCTCTGCCTCCAGCCACCATCAAGCAAAAGTGCTCCACGCCCTCTTATATGTTAAAAAAACGAGAGTAGTACGTCTTGGATTTTTTACATTATATAGTATAACGCAGACGCCTAACACATAGACACAATCATCTCAATAAATACACGTACGCAAACCCTAACTCTATAAACACCTCCGAAGGATGTCAATTGATAAAACCTAGTTGCTAACATTTTGCCCTAAAAGTGAAATTGAGATAGGTTGGCAACACTTGTGTATGGAGATGATGGACAAATTGTGATGACCATGCTCTCCAACTTGAAAAGAAGAAAGAGAATAATAAAAAGGGCTCAAGGCAAAGGTATATTTTTAGGAGCAATTTTTCGGTTTGCACTCAAGACACTATAGAGGGTGTGAGTGATTTAAGTTCGATAATCGTACTATTAAAAGGGGAAAGACTATAATTGCTTTGCTTATCTAGTGCCACTAAAATGAGTTACATTTTGCATATGCATACACTTAGTGTCTCCGAGAGTTCTTTATATAGCCAGAAAAATTATTTGTGAAAATTCTATCTCAAGTGCTATTTTTAGTTTTGTATTCCTTTGGGAGAGATAGAAACCGAAGAGCTATATATAGAAAAGGAGAGTAGTTTTGCTACTACTTTTCTTGCTCGGCTGCATGATGTGCAGGGCAAAAAGAAAGTCAGAGTCCTACTGGGAGTTTGCATGTTGACCTTGTTAAAAATAGAAAATGGAGGCCGGCTGCTAGTGCTCCCATTTTACAGGTTCGCATGCTCAAGGAAAAGAGTCGACTCCTGCTGGCTACTTATTTATTTTGAGGCATGCATATAAATGGATCAAGGAAATACACAATTATATGCATGTGGCCTTGTGTGCTGGTTGTCGAAAGCCTGACATTTGGATAATGAAAACTTGTTTATGAGCTTATGGGCTCTTGCTTGCTGTCGACCGTGAGTGTTTCAGCAAAGATGCTGCTGCCGCTCCGCCTGCTGGCCTCGCGGGCCTCTGCCACAGGCGCTGCCGCTTCTTGCTGTTGCTGCTAGCTGGCTTGGGCCGCTGCTGTTGGTGGCAGGCCGGCCCATCTTGCGATTCGCAGGGCCAGTTTGGTGCCACGTTGGGCTGCCCTGGCATTTTTCCTTCGCTGCTGCCCTGCCAAATGAGAACGGCGCCGGTTGCTGTGCTGTGGAACCGATAATTGGTCCGGTTGGCTGTTGCTTCCAATCTCTCCTCTCTCACTCCATTGATTTGAGAGAGCAAGGTCTAGAGATCAATTTGAGAGCACCAAGAGGATCCTCTCCCTCTCCATGGTTGGTGCATTGCATTTGTGATTCAATTTGGTGGCACTAGGTGGTAATTGCAAGTGCGGTTTTCTTGTTACTCTTGGTGATTCCCGTCATCTAGACGGTTAGAGTTGGATTGATTGGTGAGGGGATTTGGTGATTGTGTCCGTCCCCAATCAAGGTGAATTTGTGAGGGGTTGTTGTGCTTCCCCGGTGGAGGGCCAAATTGCAACTCTAGTGGATTGCTCGTGGCTTGTGGATCCTTGTCTTGTGTGGAGATTACGGCTCCCTGTCGGGGTCTTTGGCATCGAGCCAATTGAGCGGGCAACTCACCAAGCAAGTGCATCGCCACAACGAGGACTAGCTTGCCGGGAAGCAAGTGAACCTCGGTAAAAAATCATTGTGTTGATTTGTAATTGCCGAGGCTTCGACCTCCTTGTGCTTATGCTTGAGTTTCCTTGTAGGTGATTGTTTCTACGCGAGTGATTGGCCATCTTCATCTCTACGCGGCGGTATAAACATCCATCCCCTCTCTTACATTCCCGCAAAGTAGAATTGCTTGCTGGTCGCCCGTGAACCATACATGTGTAGATTAATCACGGTGGTTAGAATTGCTTGTTGGTCGCCCGTGAACCATATTTGTGTAGCTTAATCACGGTGGTTGTTGTGTGCTTGAATTGAGTAGCCTATTGCCTTGTGTAGATTGGCTTGCATAGAGTAGTCAAAATTTTAGCTTTGCACATTTGCCGCCTAGTTAACTAACTTGTGGTCTAGTGTTTTTCTAGAAATTTTATTAGGCTATTCACCCCTCCCTCTAGCCGTTGTGACCTTAAAAGCGGGCGAAAAGTGTTTTCCGCAGTGGGCAATCGCGTCCGCTGCGAATGGAATGAAACGTAGTACACCACAAAGCACTAGAATTGGCGAGATGATCGACGCGAAAGCGGCTACAACGTCAACCTATTTGACGCTGAATACATATAGCATCGACTTCGAATACATATAGCATCGACTTCTGCAGACGCAACAAGTCCTTACGCTAAAAATCTTTAGCATTAGACCACACTTTTAGCGTCAGACAGTCTGTACCTTGAATATTTTTTAGCGTCAGATCTTCCAATGCTATTTTTTGTGCTAGGCAGTCTATTGCAACTCTTTAGCGTCAGATAATTTGATAGCATAGATTCTTTTAGCGTCAAATTGGTCAACGGTATCATTGAAATGGCTTTTAAAAAAAAAGCCCTTTGACTGTAATTTAATATTAAAATCCAATATAACATCATTGTGCAAAATTTACATACAAATAAATCCATCATGGCCAAGTCCATACATTCATGGAGACGTAGATATTATCGGATTAGCTATTACAAACATGAAAAATTGATTCATCAATGACAATCCATACTCTCAGGTAGCATCAGACAACTGTATCCAAAAGAACAATGCATCCACAACAGAAGAATAGCACCTAAATCATTCTCAGTGTCTCTATGCACAAAGGACACACACATAGCGGGTACAGTCAATACGGGCGTGGACACCCTGGGCTGCTCATAGACTCATGGAGACGATGCTTTCAATCACATGTCAATGTTGGTAGCATTTCTCCTGCACATAAATAAAAGACATGCTGTAGAAGTAGAATATATGATTTGCACCAGTAAATAATAGACTACTCAGAACTGCACCAATAATAAGTAAAGGTATAAAACATGCATGCATTCTGCAAACAACTCATGACACGAGTGGTGAGCAAACAAGCATTCATTCCCTCCAGGTAGAGAAGACAAGCAGCGGACAAATCATGAGTCGTCAAACAGCGAGAAAAACATACAAATATGCAGGAGAAGAAAGGGGGAGTGCGTACATGCATCCAAGACAGGGACACGTCGAATCCAATTGAATCCAATCAGTTTCTATACTCGGTCCCATTCTGTATATTCCTTGATATCAATAGACGGGTGGTTGGGGTGGACATCCGCCTCCTGCCTCAGCTTCTCTTCCACTCCCTTTACCACCATGTCTTCATCGCTAGTCTCTTCTTTTCCACAGTTGTGACGAACAGACACACTTCGGAGAGACGGTAAATGACCCAATACCGAGGCCATCGGTAGTGAATTCACCTTCGGTGAAAGCCTGCGGACGGATACAAAAACTAAGTTTTTCAAGCACGGGCATAGCTCTGCGTGGGAACATTGACGGTACCGTGAAAAACCCATCGAATCTGCAGATTCTTGCACATGGGAACGCATCAGGGGCAGTCACGAACCTTTCCAGCACTTGTATGTCATCACCAACAAAACTCACTTCGAGAAAAATAAGAGCCCGCAGCATCCCAAGGACATGGATGTCCTGCCTTCGTACCGTGTGGAGAAGCGATCCCGGATTAATCCATGTGGGAAACGGACTAGTTTGACCAAAACGAAGATAGGTCGGTTACCTAGGGACAACATCGAGCCTTCAAGATTCATCACGCCGCCGTCGCCATCACTTCTATTTTTCGGATTTTTTCCGGTTGCCTAGGGACTCCACTAAAGCTTTGCAAATGCCCTCAACACATCCACCTTCCTTGCCAAATTTTAGCTCAACGAAAGGATCCTCGGCGCTTTAAATGGCCTAGCTCTTCGGCAATGTGTGCGTAATCAACAACACCACCCCCTAGCACATCTAAGCATGTTAGATTCCTCAATCCATTTGGCGAGACGTACTAAATTAAGATTCAGGCACATGAGTCATCTTAGAGAAACAATACTCGATGGCAAATTTTCTATAAAAGTTCCATCCAAGTTCAGTGTCGCAAAAGCTGCAGCTCCCCTACCTCAAATGGGAGATCACCAAAGATAACCAGTATTTCTCAGCCCTAGATACCTCGGGTGAAATAGGTTCCCAACAAAACTCAAATTTAGATGGTCCTCAAGCCTACAACCTTCTAAATCCAATACACGAAGAAGACGATGACATGAAAAGAATGGCATGGAATTAATTATGGCATCACCGAAGATACTAAATGACCTCAATTTTGACATGTCCATCGTAGGCCACGTAGTATTTTGAAGGGACAACCTTTGTACCTTGCTTCCCAATAAATGTTCGTTACGCTTGGCACCACCTAGTATTGTTGCAACAAAACTCTCTTCTCTTGATATGGAACAAATGAGGTCAAGGACCATATCATGCACATGGCATGCAGTAGGCAAACCTTCATTATTCATATTTGCTGGTTGGATCAAGCTTCTATTTACAAGATCAAGGAAGTAACTCTCCCCAAGCTCAAATAAACTCCGCCTACCATCTCCGGGTGGGACAAAATCTTCAGCTATCCATCTCCAAATTAACCGACCCTTATTGATCACATAGTCTTCTCGGAAATACACTTAAATATAATAAACATGTCTTCAATTGTGATGGTAGATGATCATAATAACTAAGAGATAATATCTTCATCATATTTTCCATATCAGGATTTCCAAGCCCCGAACCAATAGAGTCACAATACTCATACCAATCTTCTATATTTTCCAACTTATTCACTAACAAACCAGATGTGCTAACGATAGCTAATGGCACACCTCCACATTTCTTAATTATTTTTTCAGATACTTCCACAAACTGTTTGGGACACTTTTCTTCGGAGCCAAATATTCTTCCGTAGAATAAGACTTTAGAACTTTCTTGTGGAAGGGGTTCCATGTTATATGAACAACCAACTTTCTCAGCAATATCATGCTTGCGGGTAGTTATGACTATTTTGCTTCCCAATCTGTTGTTGTCTAGAGCACATTTTATTATGTTCCATGATGGTACATCCCATATGTCATCAATAACAATGAAATACCTATATGCATGGAAATCAAGGAAGGATATAGCTACATGAAAAATGCGAAAGATAGCTACACGAAAAATGCGAAAGAACTTGTTCAATTCTTAAAGATGACACAAACAGTTATACATTGTGTTGAAGAGGAATATCGTTGGAAAACAAGTTATTAGTGGCAATCCGGTGACACTGAAATATTATATTTTGTAGTAATATATATAGAACCTTAATCTAAATATTGTAGATTTCTCAAATGATTGTAGAACTCAGTTAACTTAATTAAAGGGCACAAGAGTATGATTATGAGTACCTCTTATCCTTAAGGAATTCCCGAAGTTCATCGATTAGCTGCCTTTCATCCAATGTAATTAAATTGAATTCCATTATATAATGCCACTTGTCAAGACCAATGAGAATGTCCTTTAACACTTTCTTCAAATCTGGATTCTGGCCAACTGGAACAAAAGCTTTGAAATAGACATCCTGACTAAGATTTTCATAAATAGCTTTAGCAAGTGTAGTCTTGCCTAACCCTCCAAACCCAAAAATAGAGACTATCTTCGTGTCCAGGTCTTCCGCTACTGATGTTAGCATTTTTGTGACCTTATCCCTTGGCTCTTCGATGCCAACAAGCTGTGACACTTTTGTGTAGAGAACTGCAAGGCGTGGATCAATACTCGTTGTGGAAGTAGGTTTGGCCATAAGATCATCGATCTTGTATCTCGCATGCCGCTCTGTCATCTCCTGAATTTGGTTCATGATATCTTTGATGGCACACGAAATTTCACGGCGAGCCCTGCCCTTGCTGAACAGGTCGCCCATCTTGTTCATGGCATGTTTGAGTCTACTCTCACCCTGCTCATGGCCGTCGACATGCACAAGGAATGTGTCTAGTATATCTTCAATGTCATAGGAAGCCTCCCGAACCTCGTGTGCCCAGATCTTGACCTGTTCATCGAGCTGGTCCCATGGCACTGCCGCCACCTTGCGGAGGGCACCGTGCATACTCTCGAGCTCCCTAGAGAGGGACTGGATTTTCACCTTGATGCCCTTTTGTAGCTTGTACTCCTCCTTGAGTAGCTCCAGCAGTTTCGAGGGGAGGATTCCTAACGCACCAGTGACCAAGTCCATACTTGCAGCGCTCTCAAGGTTATTCAGTCACTCTGCTACTAAACTGCTTGGAGGGGATGCTGGTGATCCCTGTAACTTGTATTCTGTGCAGCAGAGATGAAACTGAAACAAGGAGAAGAACTTCCAAGTTGGAGCGATGTGTAAAGAGAGATATAAGTCAAAAGAATGTTTATAGTTCAACAACAGTGACTTAGAACCTCAAACTTTTATAAAAGGTAAGTAATTTGTTTCTGTTTCAGCTCAAAAGAGAAAAATCTAGGTCAGTATTTTCCAATAAAAATGCTTCAACTCACCGAGGTTCCCGTCGGATCGGAGGAGCCACTCGTGCCAACGGTCTGCGTGAGAAGCGTATTTGGCAGAAAGACAGACCGTGATAAGTCCCCTCAAAAAAAAACAGACCGTGATAAGGCGATTAGTAGTGCCACCACATTATTGCACCTTTTAAAACATTTGTGCTCCTTTCCATGGCATCCAGCACCACGCAACTCTTCACCTAACCCAAGAGGACGATCTTATATCGGTTTATTATTGTAGCACCTCGTAAAACTACAGCTGTATATATAACAACAACTTGACGTATGATTGCTGCTTTTGAAAACCTTGCCCGCGAAGACCCGAAGTCTCCATCAAATTACCAAACGCAGATATCACTACAGCAGGCGCCTTCTTTGCCTAGGGGCTTTTGCACTCGGCAAAGCCTTTGCCGAGTGCAGCACTCGGCAAAGAGGTGATGGCAAAGAAGCACCCGGTAAAGGCTTCTTTGCCGGGTGCCAAGCGTCAGGCACTAGGCAAAGCCTTTACCGAGTGTCGCACGGCCACTCGGCACAGATTTGACGCCGTCGGCCATTTTCTTTCTCTTTTTACTTTTCTTCGCCGAGTGCAACACTCGGCAAAGACCCGAGCTTTGCCTAGTGCAAATGCCATTGCACTCGGCAAAGACCCCAACTTTTTTAGAAAATATGCAAGTAAACAAAATTAATTCAAAAATATAGCACAAAGTTATAAAAAGCCACCAAATTCAAACATGTTATTTTATACACTATGTAAGGCCTACACAAAAAAAATTGAAATCAAAATTCAAAAAAATTAAAAAATTCTTTGCCTAGTGCCTTGCATTACTCTAGGCAAAGAGGTTCTTTGCCTAGTGCCAGGCTCTAGCACTCGGCAAAGAAGTTGTCTTTGTGCCCGAGTGTATGTCCGTGGCACTAGGCAAAGAAATTCTTTGCCGAGTGCCAGAGCCTCGCACTAGGCAAAGATTTTTTTTATTTTTTTTTAAACTGACGCCGTCGGTTGCGGGAGGCGTCGACTAACGGCGTCGTTGCCGAGTGGGCTCTTTGCCGAGGGCAACACTCGGCAAAGAGGGCCTTTGCCGAGTGCCGTATTTCGCCGAGTGCAAGGCACTCTATGGCACTCGGCAAAGGCCTTCTTTGCCGAGTGTTGGGCTTCGCCGAGTGCCCCCAGCTGCAACACTAGGCAAAGAGGGTCTTCGTCGAGTGCCCGTGTTTTAGCACTAGGCAAAGATTGCTTCTCCCGTAGTGTATGGACCTAAAGATTTGTTAAAGCACGACCCTGATCCAAGAACCCCGCTTCGTTCATGATCTGTCCAGTGCCTACGCTACTCCCGTCCGCGTACATATGAACATGAATATCACTACTACAGAAATCTCTTCTGAGATGGTTCTTTTTGATTTTTCGTGGCGGGCAGAGGCGGTTAATCGTGATTCAACCATGGCGGTTCCCACATTGGGATGCCCGCCTCGGTTAATCGTTCAAAATTATTTAAAAAAATCCACGAGCCCATTCTCAGCCAAGTACCCTGATCTGGATCTGCTCGCCACCACACGTGAAACCTAGATCTCCCGCCGGACAACGTGGATGGCCTAGATCAACAGCAGGGGGTGGTGGCCGGCAAAGATCTGCTGCCGGAGGGCCTGGATCAGCCACCAGATGGCGTGACCGGCCTGGATCCAAGGCCAAAAGCCGTGGCAAGTCTGCATTCGCCGCTGAGGCTGCTGGCCTAGATCTGCTCGCAACTCCGGCGAGGGAGGAGCAACACGCCTATGTCAGAGAGGGAGGACACGTCGCGCTCATGTGTTGGAGAAGGAGGAACCCCACGACCCACCCCACGTGCAGCCGCCACGTCTCGAGCGCGACCGCGGCCTATATCGCTTGACAAGCCTGTTGCGGCCCTGCGCCTCGCGTCCTCGCGCCGCCTAAACCCTGCACTCATGTGGTGAGGAGGGCGTTGCGGAGAGGAGAACCCCGCAATCCGGGGGGTGAGAGTACGCCCACAACTTTGCGGAGAGGATGAGCATGTTGCTATGTCGCTGTGTGGGCAGGGTCGGGCTAAGAGGGGGGCGGAGAGTTAGGTGCTGGCGAACCATATGTCCTCAAATTATATGAGCCCGTTGGAGGGTTGAGTTGGGCTTTGGCTTGACCATTCTATTTTTTGTGGCGGGCCATGTTAGACAATCGTCTCGTTAAATAGATTTACACGTACGTCTGTCTTTAAAAATAAGTTATTTTGACAATTTGTAATTCTTTTGGTAGACGTAGCTCCTTCCTCTCCTCCTGCCCCCAAGTTCCTTCCCTCCCCCTCTCTTTTTCTTCTCTTTTTTTTCTTTTGTTTGTAAGTATAAACCCTCATCTGTACTTTTCGTTGGCCCTTTTGGACGTTTTATAAAAGTTTTTGATACACCGTGGGGAACTCCCACACGGTTTTTGCATAAAAAAAGGTTATTTTTTAAGGCAGTTGTCTTAACACACCCGGCTCTGCAAATAGATTTTCTGAGGTAGACAGAACTCTCCGCCTTGGTTAATAAAAAATAACTGCCTCCATTAATCGCGGGCATTAATCTTTGCGGAGTTGGCAAATCACAGGATTTGGCAAGTAAAATTTACCAAACTCTTGGAGATGCTCTTAACCGCGGTCAAGTTTTGGGTGGTGCCATGCATAATGAATTTTATAGTAGTGTATATGGAGTTTAATTTGAATAATATAAAAACTCTACTCCAATACCATCTCGCTGGAGTAGTGTGTAGTCTATTGTATATACGTACGTACGACAGTACGTGCAGCTAATGAGCCAGCGCTGCTTGTACCAGCTATATATTTGCTAGAATAAACTATAACGGATGCGGAACTGCTGGTTCATTTGTAGTAATGTTCTGCAGAGAAGTTGTATTGATTTTGAGATCTGCTATATTGGCGGAGTAGCTTCTTTGATTTTAGTTTGGGGTTGGTAGAGTGGAGCTGAAGCTCATTTGGTAAGAAATTGTTTTATATATAGTAGACAAAAATGGTAAAATTGTCTACAATATTTATATATTTTCTTATATATTGTTTTTATTTTTCTTTGACCTCCTCGCTTTATATGTTAATTATTTTTCTTCCTTTTATTTCTTCTTATCGTCTTCATCCGATTACCAAAATAAAACTCAATGGGTCAGCACTCAACAGACGTACATGTATTTTAGCCAATTTTCAATTCGAATGAACAACGGAAGAATTTACCTGCTGCAAATGGACTGATGAGTGTGCAAGACATGGCCATGACAAGGATGCAAAACTGCAAATGACAGCAAGCTACGGAGTGTACCGCCCTCATGGTATCGACAACACTCGCAACAGGTACTATATGTTTTGGAGTTTGTAAAAAAAAAGTACTACTTTGGGATGCAAATGGCCTTGATGCTTGTGCTCGTTTATATAGAGGGAAACTGTTTGTGTAAATGTCACAGTATTAATGCTGCCTTATCACACAGCGATAATATGCTCTCGTTACCCCTACTATAGACCAGGGAGATATCGATATACAAATGAATGAATATATATTCCTTTTCTTAAAAATTGGATGTTTATATGATTTTGTATATACTGAAATACATGAAAAGATATTAGCAAACTGGTGGCGTAAATCGGCCTGTGCCATCTGCTACGGATGGTGCTGGAACACATACAGAAAAAAAGGCTTTAAAAGTGATGGGTTGTTTTTGGGCCGGAGTGAATTAACATGGCTCGTGATACGCAGAGGGAGGGAGCTGGGCTGTGTGGCTGCTGCCCAAGCTGGGCCAACAACGATGGGCTGGGCTGTGGTGCGCGCGCGGTTCGGGCTTGGTAGGAGTCGGCATCTGGGCTAGGCCAGGGCTGAGCTGTGCTAATGGAGACCGGCTTGTGCTCGGGCGTGAAGGAAAACTACCTTTTTAGACCACAGCAGACATTAAATTTATAACAGTGTTTATTGTACCAATTATGTAGTGAAGATATATCAAGTACCATTGTAGGCAGCATATGTAGTGACAGAAAAAAATAGAAAAAAAATCCACCTGGTTACGGTACGTACACAGCATAGTTTCCAGATATATTCTGGTAATGGAGTATAATAAGTAACCAATATCTCTAAGATGCTGTTACAAATTAAAAAGAAAACCGGAAAAGGAGCGGAGCTCCACCACTTGCATGACCACATCCCAATATAAACGTGTAGGCGGTAGCCGTTCTCGTCCACTGCAAGAGAACACGCGCTGCAGAGTTTGTAATTTGCACCAATTACAGAGTATAGTCAGGACCGAGAACTGGTACGATAGGGAAAACATGCATGCGTATGTACTCAGTAGAAGAGTTTGTCATCAGTACTGAATAACAGCAAGTGGACTAGTGGGCTAAATAACAGCTGTAGAAAATATGCTTATGTATTCAGTAGAAGAGTTGAAGAAGAGTACGTACATGCCTGTATTAATCCAATCCAATCAATAAGAGTGGACCTTTAAGGAAGGGTGGTTGGGGTGGGCATCCACCTCTTGCCTCAGCTTCTCTTTCAATTTCATTTCCAACTCCTGGTCGATCTTTTCCTCTCCACCATAAAGACGGACAGACACACTACGAAGGGACGGGAGGTGGTCCAACGACAGGTCATCGGTAGTGAATTCACCTTGGAAGAAATCCTGCAGGCTGATACAGAAAATAAATTCTTCAAGCCTGGGCATGGCTCCTCGTGGGAACACAAACGGCACTGTTTGAAAATCATAGAATCTGCACACTCTTGCACATGGGAAGGCACCAGGGGCAACCATGAACCTTCCCACCACTGGCATGTTGTCACCAGACACAGTCACTCTTAGTTCCAGAAACCGAAGAGCCTGCAGCATACCGAGGACTTGGATGTCCTCTCTTCGCACCTCAGCCACTGTTATGTCAACGTAAGAGAGGATAAGAAGCGATTCAGGATTAATCCATGTAGGCAACAAAGTGGTTTTACGAATATGAAGATATGACAAGTTGCCTAGAGACTCCACTGACCCGTCAAGGTCCATCACCACATATGCTGAGGCTACTCCTAGCCCTTGGATTTTGTGCAATTTTCCAAGGGTCCCCAACAGAGCTTTACAAATGCTGTCGTCACATCCTGCTTCATTGTCTATTTTGACCTCGACTCCGAGGATCCTCAGTTCCGTCAGATGGCCTATCTCCTCCACAATGTGTCCAGAATCCACAACTGCAGCACCTAGCTCTTCTAAGGATGTCATATTTCTCAATCCATTTGGCAGACAAATGGTCCAATTCAGAATCAGGAACATCAATTTTCTTAGCCCAACAATACTCGAAGGCAATTCTTTTATTTCAGTTCCAAGTAGGTCCAATGTCTGCAAAAGCTGTAGCTTCCCTATCTCTGATGGGAGCTGACTAGCATATCCAGTTCTTCTTAGACTCAGATACCTCAGGTAAAATAAGTTCCCAACAAAACTCAAATTTGGATGGTCCTTAAGACTGCAACCTTCTAGATCCAATACACGAAGAAGACGATGACATGCAAGGGATGGCATGGACTTAATTTTGGCATCACTGAAAATAGCAAGTGACCTTAATTTTGGCATGTCCGTTGTAGGCCAAGTAGTATTCTGGAGGGACAGCCTATGAACCTTGCTTCCCCAGGAAGGTGTGTTCTGCTTGGCATCTCCTAGTATAATTGCAACAAAACCTTCTTCTCTTGATATGGAAGAAATGAGGTCAAGGACCATATCATGCACACGACAAGTCACGATACCACCTTCCTCACCATCGTTTACTAGTTGGATTAGGCTTCTATCTATAAGCTCATTAAAGTAACTTCTTCCAACCTCAAATAAACTTTGTCCTCCATCTCTAGGTGCAACAAAATCTTCAGCTATCCACCTCCATATCAGCGAATTACTCTCAATCTCATAGTCTTCTGGAAATATACTTAAGTATAATAAGCAGGTCTTTAGATGAGCTGGTAGATCATAATAGCTAAGAGATACTATCTTTCTCATAGTTTCCATATCAGGATTGCTTTCAAGTCCTGAACCAATAGACTCACAAAAGTCATACCACTCTTTGACATTTCCCAACTTATTTGCCAACAAACTTGATGTAGTAATGATAGCTAATGGCACACCTCCACATTTCTTAATTATTTCTTCAGATATTGTCACAAAATTTTTAGGACATTCTTGTTCAGAGCCAAATATTCTCCCATAGAATAATTCTTTAGAACTCGATATGGAAGGGGTTCCATGTTATAAGAACAACCAACTTTCATGGCAACATCTTGCTTGCGGGTAGTTACGATTATTTTGCTTCCCAAGCTATTGTCACGCAGAGCATATCTTAATATGTTCCATGATGGTACATCCCATATGTCATCTATAACAATGAAGTACCTATATAAATGGAAATAAAGGGGTCATATAGTTAAAGAGATTTTTACAATGCTTTGGAGAATTTCAATGGAAATTCCATAATAACTCATTCAAGAAGACAAAAACAGTTATAACGAAGTAAAGCATAGGTAAATAGGTTTAGATAAGAAAAAAAAGAAATGAAAAAACAAAATATTTAATTTTTTTAGAAAAGGCTCTATGTAAGAATATTACTACCTCTTGTCCTTGAGGAATTCCCGTACTTCATCAATTAGCTGCCTTTCATCCAATATAGCTAGATTGATTTCCTTCATATAATGACACTTGTCAAGACCAATTAGAATGTCCATTAACACTTTCTTTAGGCTTGGATTCTGGCCAACAGGAACAAAAGCTTTGTACCCGACATTGTTTGCTAGATTCTCGTACACAACTTTAGCAAGAGTTGTCTTGCCTAACCCTCCAAACCCAACAATACAGACTATCCTCGTCTCCATATCTTCCCCTACTGTTGTCAGCATTTTTGCGACCATATCCCTTGGCTTTGCTATGCCAACAAGCTGTGACACTTTTGTGTATAGAGCAGAGAGGCGTGGATCGATACTTGTTGTAGCAGCAGACTTGGTCACAAGATCATCGACCTTATACCTTGCACGACGCTCTGCCACCTCCTGAAGTTGTTTACTGATGTCTTCGATGGCAGACGAAATCTCATGGCGAGCCTTGCCCTTGCTGAACAGGTCTCCCAGCTTCTTCATGGCGCGCTTGAGCTTGCTCGGATCAGCCTGCTCTTGGCCGTCAACACGCACAAGGAAAGTGTCGAGTATATCTTCGATGTCGTAGGAAGCCTCCCTGACCTCACGCGCCCAGACCTTGACCTGCTCGTCCAGCTGGTCCCATGGCACCGCCGCGACCTTGCGGAGGGCAGCGTGCATGCTCTCCAGCTCCCTAGAGAGGGACTGGACCTGCAGCTTGACGCCCTTCTGCAGCTTGTACTCGTCCTTGAGCAGCTCCAGCAGCTTGGAAGGGAGCAATCCCAAGGCACCCGTGACCAGGTCCATACTCACAGGCTTCCTAGTAATCCTTGTAGTGTGTTCACAGTGTGCCTTATCACTTTATTTTCCTCAAGGCAACAGTGGATGAAACTGAAACAAGAAGAAAAGAACTTCCAAGTCATTGGGACCCAAAAAGAAAGATTAACGTCAAATATTCCCAGTTTAACGGAAAGTATTTGCACCTGAAAACTGTTGAGCTATGCAAATTGTGGAGATGAAAGTACTTCCAGTGCGCTCATGCAAGTTGCTCCCCAATCCCCATATAACTTGTTTCTGCCCTCAGTATATCTACAAATCAAACTGAACAAGGAGAAGAGATGTCAGGGTTGAACTGAGCCGAGAAGTTCAGTTGCTTATAGTTCTTGCAAAAAAACCGCAGAAACTAATTTCGTTCAAAACTATTTAATTAAAATGATTCAGTTTCATATGAAAAAAATCTAGGCCAGTACTTTCCAAAATCAAAATGATTCACTCACCGAAGCTTGGAGCCAAACAAGGAGGCCGTCGTCGGTGGTGGGGATGAGTTTCATTCATGTTCTCAAGGGGAGCTAAGACGCAGAGCCAAGTTTACAAGCAACGAAAAAGTAGAGCCCCGCGTGTTATGCAGGAAGGGAGACGACTCACACAGTGCTAGTCGCTAGGATAAGAACGAGGCGGACACTAGCATATTATTACGGAAAAGAGCGATAAGCACGCCATGTTAAAGCATGTAGGCAGCATGTGGCTGAAAATTTGAAGCGTCAATTGCGAGTCTTGGTACAGAATGCTTTGTCCAGCTGGAACGCACTAAACAAAGCAGCAGCATCAATCAATTATTGTGGAATCAAATCAGCCGCCCTGCCCCACTACCCTACCAAGCCTGCTTGCCGGCCACTTCCCTTTGCCCCGATGCTCTGCCTCCAGCCACCATCAAACAAAAGTGGTCCATGTCCTCTTATATTTAAAAAAAAACAAGAGTAGTACGTCTTAGATTTTTTTCTTTTTTAATTACACATTACTCAACAACACACGCACACTCGCCTCTATAAACACACGTACGCAAACCCTAACTCTATAAACACCTTTGAAGGATGTCAGTTTTTCATGTGTACATTTGTTTGCGGAAGTAGTAATTCCATATTAAAATACAGGCATATCCATACGTCGACCTTTGTAGATGCAGCTGTTAGACACCCTGGGCCCTGGGCTGGTTTTTAGATGCATGCACATGTTTTCAATCACGTGCCAATAAAATATTTGTAGCAATTTTTCTGGGACAACTACAAAAGACACGCTATAATAGTAAGAACACTCGTTAGTCCTAGGCCTAGTTGTAATACAAAACAATAAGATTCGATATCTCTCTAGTAGAGTTGTCCTCCTCAGATGGCGTCTTCGATTCCTCCCCTTTGCTCCAATTCCTCCTCACTCCAGTGCGGCAACGCTAGCACCAGGTTCTCTAGGCCTTTGTTGGGCTTTTCTCGAGTAGTTCAACCTTTATTGGGTTCATCAAACTCTTATCCCATCGAAACAAACTTCTAGGAGAAACATACACATACTATCGGTAGAGGAGAAATACCGAGGTCAGTTTTAATTAACTCGATTATTTTTGCATAAACAGGCGCAGTTTAGAAGCAGAGTGGAGTCCATGCAAACGAGAGATATGGTGCCTCTAATCTCCTCTCGTGCATTTAGCCAGAGACTAAAGGACGAGAGAATTATGGGAGTAATGGAACATTCTAATCTAAGGCTTGGCGTCACTTATTTGAACAGAGTAACTATACTTAGCGTCACTTATTTGAACAGAGAAAAACAGAGTAACTATGCTGCATCCTGCATAGTAAACAGAGTAACTGTGCCGCCGTCGTTGGGCGCTGGTGGCGGCCAAACCATTTGAGCCGCTCCATGTCTTGGTCAGGTCCACCTCTTGGCTGCCCTCGGGTGGTTGCTGTTGTCCAGGCATGGTGCACGGCTGTTACGGGTGGCGAGGCTAGTAGCGTACGCCGTCTCACACCATGGTGTCTGGGGGTTTGCGCCACCAATGCCGTGCTGGCGTGCTTAGCGTTGTCTGTCTCAACCCATTGCGCGACTTGGATGCATGGAGCTCCGGTCCAGCTGAAAGCTCAGCCTGACAGTGGTCGGGTGGACGATGGTGACGCCTTTTGGCGCCACACCCTTCTTGACGGTGTTGTCTTTGAGCCTCATGCTCCTATCACTGGTACCGAGTTATGGGTGAAGGCCCTGCTTTAGCTCTCTAAGGCCATCAACGATGAAGTCCTCGGCGTCACCCCCTTCAGAAGGTGTTGCTGAAGAATCTCTACGGCCTGCCGCCAATCTTTGGTCGTCCTGCTGCACCTATCTGCGCTTCATATTTCCCCTCACGTGGGTTTGTCTACTTAGTGTCTGTTGTAGCCGTAGTTGTGGTTGTTCCGGTGGATGCTTTGCCCCCAAGGTGTTTTTAACGGACGCTTTGCCACTGACGGGTTCTTCTTTGCTTGGGCAGATGCTTTCCTGCTGTCGGAGTTCCTGGTTAGCCCTATGCGCCCGTGGTCATGTGGCTATGGCCTTAATGACTTGGAGGATTGATCGTGTCATTCCAGCGGCTGCTTGTTTTCCAGTGGGTGCTTTGCCACCGAGGTTGTCGTCTCTCCTTTTAGATGCTTTGTTGTCGAGGTTGCTTGGATGAATAATTTGTCGTCTGGTTTATCTTCTACGGATCTTATCACTACGGACTACCTAGGTGTTGAGTTTATTCGGTAATTGGCTAGGTTGCGTTGTCTGGTGGAGGGTCCCCCGCCCCTCGGGTTCTACGCTGGTAATCTCTAGATTACCGGTGAATCCTTTTGTTTCTTTATGGGTGTATCGGCTAATCTTCTTATGCTTAATAAAATATATGCCAATGCTCTCTCTCTCTCTCAAAAAAAAAAAAAAAAAAAAAAAAAAAAAAAAAAAAAAAAAAAAACTAGTGAGCGATACAAGCTGACAACGTCTGTAAGCAAGCAAGCCCATCCACGATCGGACACGAGCATACGGGTGCTACTGCGCTATCTTTCATCTCGACTTCAATTTCTCTCGATGCCGTCTGTCTGGACCTGCCCGTGGATGGCAGATCGATGGCGAAGTTAAAATGAGAAATTTCAATATTTGATGCTGAGTTTGTGTGCCCTTTCAGATTTGACACTCAATTAGTAAGCCTTTGTGAATGTAACCCAGGACATATCAATTCTCCGTGCCTCCAGCAGTCATATAGTTCTGGTGCAGTCGGTTATATAATAAAATGAGCATATACAGCGGTCTTACTGAAGATTGACCTTGTGCACCACATACTCCCGTTTATACATCCTATCAAATTAGTACTCTCTCCATTCCAAATTATAAGGTATTTCAAGAATCTCGAAGAGACAAAGTTTTTCAAGTTTGACTAAAATTATAGAAAAAACTATAATAACTTGTGACATCAATTAGGGATGCAATGAAGGAATGGAGAATCTATAGTATTTAGTTGCCATCATAAATATTATTATTTTTTCCATATAAATTTGGTCAAACTTGAAAAGTTTTAACTCTACAAGATTCTTAAATATGCCTTATATTTTGCCATCATAAATATTATCATTTTTTTTATACCATTTGGCAAATTGGGATCTGGTATCCATGAGGAAAGAGTTTGGGGGAATGGGCCTGACTAATTTGAGAGATCTGAATATTAGTCTCTTGGCTTCTTGGGTTAAGAGATATAAAGATGGGGAAGGGAAACTTTGGAAGGAAGTGATTGACTATAAATATAACACAGACAAACCAAATATTTTCCATTCTAGTACTCTGGGAGCTTCTAACTTCTTTAAGGGTTTTATGTGGGCAGCACAAGCAGCAAAATTTGGGTTTAGGTGGAAAGTAGGGAATGGCAGGAAAATTAGGCTGTGGGAGGATAATTGGTTGGGATCTTCTAGTTTAGCTATTCAGTTTTACCCTCTTTATAGGATAGTGAATGAGAAAGGAAAAACTTTGGCTGAGTTGTGGGATGGTAGTCAATTGAAGTGCACTTTTAAGAGGACTGTGTCCCTTAGTATGTATCAGGAGTGGTTAGATGTTGTTGAACTGGTATCAACAGTTCAATTTACTGATGAGGAGGATGATATGATTTGGCAGTTCTCTTCAAATGGAGTCCACTCTTCTCATTCCTTGTACAAGGTTATTAACTTTAGGGGAGTCCAAAGTGTGCATGTTCCTGCTGTCTGGTCTTTAAAAATTCCTCCTAGAGTTCACTATTTTCTGTGGTTAGTTATGTGTAATAGAGTTTTAACTAGAGATAACCTGGCAAAAAGACAAAAAATAGAGGATGATAGCTGTCTTTTCTGTTCAGAAAAAGAGTCTTTGCAACAATTACTGTTTGGGTGTGTGGTAGCTAGGAGGTGTTGGGCTGTGGTAGCTGATGTTTCCATGTGTTGTGTAGTTAGTGACTTTGCAAATATTGGCACCTTTTGGCTAAGCAATAAGAAGTTCTGTGTGTTGAATATGATTACTTCAGCTGTATGTTGGAGTATCTGGAAACTAAGGAATGAATTTTGCTTCCAAAGATTCTGGCTGGGTGGGCATGGAAATGCTCTTGTGCAGGATAGCAGGTTTGCTTCAAAGTTGGATGATCTTGTGTCCTACCGACAAGAAGATGGAGCTGGAAGAGTCTATTTCCAAACTCAGGAGAGCTGCAAGAGAAGTTTGCTGGCTGCCTTTTCGGGAGCCGGTGATGGTCTGAAGAAGGTGCCAAACACAAATGAAGATGGGCGTCAGGATGAAGCTAAGAAGATGGAGCCTGGGGAACTTGCTGATGTCCTGGGAACGATACCGTCTGGTGAAGACAGGTGGTGGTGCGCTCTGGAGTCAGAGATGGCTTGAAGAGTGGCGAGGGGAACCCTGGTGATGGTGATTCTGGGAAAAAAAGTTCAGGAACTAAATAAAAGTGTGGTGGTCAAATGCCATGTAATAGAATAGTTGAGTTACTTTTTCAGTTTTGAGCCTGAGGCTGGTGGGTGTAGTAGGCGATGGTAGGTTATCTCGGTTGGGTCTGGAACTGTCGTTGAGCACCACCTGGAGAGGTGTGGTTGCATCTCGAAAACTGGAGCTGTAAACTTGTGTTGGTCGGTTGATTTTTAATCAAAAGGCCGGGGTAGCTTCAGCTGCCCTTAAACTCAAAAAAAAAGTACATTATTTTTCAGCAGGAACAAGCCAAAACCATCGGCGTCGATGTGCGCCTTGTCTCGTCAGTTTCTATATTTATTGTGACAAAATTATGCAGTTGGAATCGTCTATCGGTACAAGATTCTCTGTCCAAAAGCCGATTTGGTCCATTATGATAGGTGGTGTTATCCTTATTGTCCTTTGCAGGGAACGTCACATTGATTTTCCCTCTTTTGCCACAGCAGTGGGTCAAGTCAATTTGTACGCACTAGTCAATTTGTATGTTAAAAATCTAACACTATTAGAGGCAAACATTAGTTTTTTTATATAGTTAATGCTTAACATCTCTTACTAACTGAAATTGCATACATCAAGTTACATATCTTTTTCTGTCTCTTTTTCTAAATAACACAATATGCATATTCGTAGTGTTTAGTAAAGTTTTATTAAACTTTTCCATTACCCATCAATATACTTTTATTTTGCATGGTACACGACCACAAAATCGGTTTTAGGACACAGATGCTATTTTAGTTACAGAGGCGACCCCAAAATATTCGTGTCTCCAGAAAGTACCCAACAAACATCAGAGATGGCTGGTTCGTTTTAGGACATAGAGAGGCGACCGGAGGTGCGAATCGCTGACATGCCCGGAAAACCCAGCCGAACCTCTAGCTCTCCGACTGCCTGGCCATGGCACGACACGGTGGCAGCCAGCGGACACTGCGAACAAAGAGGCCTGCCCGCCAGGCCTTTCTTCCTTTTTCTCCATTGTTTGCTACCATCGCCATGGTGCCGTCGCCTGGAGGTCGCATGAACTACGTAGTTACAGCCATCACTCGTACTCGTAGTAGTAGATGGCCAAGGCGGGCCACAAGCGCACAAGCTGTTTGTGATCGTGGTCTTTTCACTCTGACGGCGATGTTAACTTGCTCCCACACGGCGTCGCTGACGTTGCTCGCCCGCCCATGCAGCGCGTCCGTTGCTGCGCCTCTGTCTGCAGCACGGCTACGGAAATGGATGAAGGCACGGGCACGCAGGGAAGGAGACGGGCCACGCTTGAGAACACCCATTACATGGGAGAGTGGCTGCAATGTGTTTATTAGGCCCCTCGCCGCGCGACTCGGAGAATCAGCTCATGCTCACACAGATTCAGAAGCTGTTTGCCGATCAGGCAATTGCGATTGACAAGCCTTTCTCCAATCAGCGACGTCGACACCGCCATCTAGAAGAGCGTCGTTGACTCTGAAATCGCCGTCGAGCAACACATCGTGGATTCGCAGCTCCGTCAGGACAGGAAGCGCTGGTCTCCTCCATCGAGGCCGTCACCGACAATTTTGAGAAGGGGGGCGGCTGCTGCTGCTTCGCGGTTGGCCTTTTGCCCAATCAGATTGTGACGATGTTTAGTGGTTCAGCTTTATCTTTGGCCCGGCAATCCCTGGAGGCCTCCTCTGGGCTTTTCTCGGGTAGCTTAACCTTTACTGCGCCCAGCAAATTCTTTTCCAGCCCGAGAGCAGACGCTAGGCTGCATAACCAAAACGAACCAGCAGATCAAGCACATCATCGACGAGGAGAATACGGAGGCACAGTTTAATCAATCTTTTTTTGTCAACAGAAGCAGGTCAGAAGCATTGTCGGCCTAGCGAATAAGAGATGCGGTGCCTATGGCTACCATTTCCTCTCTTCCTCTCGTGCATGCATATAAGCCAGAGTTGAAACCGACCGACCAGCAATGTATGAGTCATCTAGCTTTCTGAACTAAGGCTTTCAGTTTTTGAACCAGAGAAACTGTGCCGCATGCAGCATATATAGTGAACTATCCTTGCCGTATTTATTCAAGCAGAGATCAAACTGAAACCCAATAAACCTGACACATATATATGATTCCAGTGCAGTAACTGTGGAGCCCTTGCAAAGGTTATCCAGTCATCAGAAACAGAGCTCAGGTTCCAGTCATCAGAAACAGAGTTCACCAAACGTATGAAAAGAGAGGTCATCATGCATGCGGTCCAAGCAATGTACAAATACAATTCCATGGTAGAAACTTGCAAATACTGGAAAACGGTGAAAGTGTATAGCAAAGAATGCTGATGTATACGATTGCAACGCGACAACTATGGAGTCACTGCAAAATCTAACAAGAAAACAGAAACAGAGCTCAAATTTTCATACTAGAAGCAGAGTTCACCCAACGTTGAATAAAGCTCATCCAGCATGCGAACCAGGCAATGTATGAATACCATACATCACGCCCCATTCCATCTGTAGTACACGACAAGAAGCTGAAAATACTCATGAGGCAGGCAATATGTGTACACACAAACAGAGCCTACTCCTCAAGCAGAGTAACTGATAACTGGCAAGTGACTGATAACTGGCAAGTGACGACACTTATGGATGGAATGCAGTAGTAGTAATCAAGAAAAAAAAATACTGTATCTATTCCTTTGGATGTGGTGACATATAGCGTGAAAAGCTTTGGCGACAATAGCAAATAAAAACGACACGCTGACAGTACATGAGCGTTCTTCAATTTAGCACAACATAATTTATGTCCTTAAATTACATGCACGTAGTACATGATAATTTGAAGTGAGAAAAATAATAATGAAAAAAAAAATGCAAGCAGGTTCTCAGTACCAGTGGATGTTTATTATTGTGAAATGTCTGGAGCAGCGGTATACTGAAACTTTGATGAACAATCCAAGAGAATGCATTAGACTGCTATAGCAGAAATCTTGTTCCATCAGCAACTCTGATTAGGAACCATGTTCCAGACGAATCAAAGATCCACATGTTGCAGCAACGAATCTGGGAGAGAGCAGATAAAAGGATGTAAAGCAGCAAACTCTTGAATAATCGGTATGTTGCAGCAACGAATCAAAGATGTGTGTGTGTATCATTAAATTAATTAATAGGGTAGTTGAAATACGAGACGAATCAAACTGTGTTTGATCTGAACTGTGTACTACTACTTAATCGCCCCACCAATGCTTGGTGAAAAAACTACCGACAAAAAATCACTCTCTTGCTATTACGGTTGTGGAATCGAGTGTTACGGGTGCAGGGACAGAGGTAGTCCGTTTTCTTACAATGCCGAGTGAGGGGGCCGCTGCGAGGCCACCGGCACGGTAAATAATATCAGGTTTAACTACACATACTGCGAAATATATAGGATCTATAGCAGCACCACCACCAGCTATGCCACGAAATTTCGTAGTGTGTGTGAAGATCCTATAGGTATGCCGCAGCAGACGAAATTTCGTTGTGCCGCCTCCTTCCTCGCAACCACGTCCAACAGGAATCGTGGCAACCACCGATAACACGCATTTTGAGGCTCGTGATTTAGCCAACCCAAACCCGTATGGTGGCTCCCAAAAGAAATATAATCATCGCGATAGCATGGTGCTTGCAGTATGCACATGGCTGCATCGATCAACACGTCTTCTGGTCATTTGCCTTTTGCTTATAATAGACTTACAGTACATACTTTGCCTTATTACATTTAAACCTGACGACTTGACCGAACATGAAAGCATTCGAACAAGTCACAAAGCAATGAAATGCTGTGTCACATTGGCCAAAGCGTGTGAACTAGCCGAAAGCAGAATTTATATATCCTGCCGAAAGCAGCCACCATGCCGGTGCTCCACCCAAAGCATGCATGTGAACCAGTCAAAAAATTCCAACTCACCGAGGATATGTAGGTGTGTGGGGTGCTGAAAAAAGGTGGACTACATCATTGCTTGATGGTGCGTTTGTGGAGTGGTGTGGGTGGCCCGCGATACAGAGCATCTCAAAAGCTTGAATTATTAGTACGGTTCATCAGATCCTCCTAACCTCGCACTAACTTTATTTATCTTAATTATCCAAAAGGCAATAAATAAATATTTTGCCAGCTCAGCGGTTATCCTTTTTTTCTTTGAAAAGGTCTCAGCGGTTATCCTCGGTCACAAAGATGTATAATTACGGTCGCTTTCACGTTGTGCAATTGATGGCATGGCTAATACTCACTATTGCTCTAAAAAATAGCAAATTCTTAGGACACACGACATGTCTGTAAGCTTGTGCATTCTGGATTACTAGAGCTATCTACGGATTCAACAGTCGATATAGTGGGATAAGAAAAACGGACTGCAAAAATAGCTTTATTTGAGCTACCTGCTCTCTACGTAAATCGAAGAGTGAAAGATGAAGAGTAGCCCGCGGGCAAAGATGGAGCTAATAATGCTACCCACAACATCTAAACAGCTACTAGCGGCCATGAGGCGGCACTTGCCAGAGAAAAGGCACTGTTATGCTCTTGCTGTGCCTGTCTCCTGCGAGTATCAAATTTAGGCGTGCCTGACTTTGTGTCTGTTAGTTGTCATGTTCAGTGGCCGAGAAAAATGGGTAAACAATACTCAACTTCAATTTGCTGATATCAAATTGTAAAGTATCTTGGGAGATTTGTGCAACTGCCCCTGTTTTGGAGCTCAATTACTCGTTTGCCCTCATTTTTCTAACTTTGCTCATGTTCCCGATTGGATTGCAAACTGATAACAGGACTGCAGGGAATCTAGAGTAGAAATCAGCATGGAATTTGGGAAGAAAAGCAAGAAAAGAGAGGGGTCGGTTCAGACGAACAGGGGATTCAAGGTTCAGACTAGTATTCAGTTCTTCGATGGCTTATAACTACGCGAGCAGAGGAGGGGCGCCACCGGCCACCGATGTGCCGAAGATGGGGGTTGAAGGAGCTCGGGCGGACGAAACTAGCGCCGGGTGAAAATAAAAGAGGAAGAAACGAACCAGTAAGTTCATAACTAGTGGCAGGTAGCTAAATATTTGTCCCAAAAGCAGGTGAAAGCAGGGGGTGGGGGTGCTTTTGAGTTTACACTACAAACAACTTTTGCTAAAAAGCAACTTTAGCCTTTTGGGCCTTTGGTTGAGCTTTTTTGGGCAAAAGCCAGCACCAAAAAAGCTCAACCAAACACACCCTAAAGAGACCATTTGCTGGCAAGGGCACCAAAGACCCATTCGTCTCATTTAGTGTTCTCAACCTAGAGTAAAGGTCCTCCAACCTTTTGTTGCGGTTGGTGTAACCACCCCGGATTAAAAGTATCCCACCGGAGAATAAAAGTCCCCTATAAAGAGAGCGTCCAGAACTTTGTCGCAAATGGTGTGCGGTTGAGTTGGTAAGGAATCTATGCATGAGGCAAGGGTTCTTGGTTTGAATCTCACGCACCACAAGAAATGTCTTAAGAAATTTATTTTTTCTTTCATGTTGAAAAGATGGACTTTAGTCTCGGTTGCGTGACATGTAGTCCCAGTTTCCAAAACTTGGAGTAAAGTAAGGTTGGGAACCGGCGCAACAACTACCTTCTCTACTAGTGTAAAGGACATTATTCTCTAGAGGCCTTCTTACCCTGTGGGTCGAGTTTTTTTAACATTCAACCGACGCGCTTTGGTTGTGTGTGCACATGTAGCGAGCCACAACCAACATGCTTCGAGCTTGCTTTCGCCGCATTGTACTCTTCATATACTTTGCGAGATGGGCAGAGATAAGGGTTGGAGGTAGGGTACTATTCTACCACTAGACAAGAGATCTAGCTAGTTCTGTGCCCCATCGACAAGAGATCTGTGCTGGAAAGTCATATCTGCAAGATAAGAAGTGCTGGGAAGGAAACTCTCTGGCTGCCTTATGGCCAGCTGATGACAAGAGTGAGCTGATGGAAGATGGTGCAATGGAGATGAAGCCTGAGCAAGGTTTCCCTGAAGAAAGCTTGATTGAAGATGGGAAGATGGTGTCCTTGTACCTGCCATGGTGGAGGGAGATGGACATAGCTCTGCGTTGATGAGAAGCTGAAAACTGTTGCTCAAGCTCTTGGTTGATTGAAACTGTGGAATGTCAGTCATCGAGAGGTTATCGTTGTCAGTTATCGTAGAACTTCTAGTATGTTAATCCTGTCATTTGGCTGCTCGAGTTGGCAGTTTGTAATAAGCCGTCTTGTCTGAAAAAGGGCAAGCGCGTTGAACTTCACTGAAGCAAAACTCGAACTGAACTGTAATGGTTGGTCTTATCAATGAAAAGGCCGGAGCCTATGGCTCTCAAATTCAAAAAAAAAAAAAAAAAAAAAGATAAGGGTTGGAGGTATAGAAATTGAAAGTGGACACACTTACATCTACTGGTAACATATAAAATATGTGAAAATAGATTAGTGGATGTATGTATATTATATATACAGAACAGTATCTTTTTTATTTATTCTTCCTGCTTATGACGATACTACTGTTTTCGATGCTCGCTTAAAGCTGGCGGGTCCATAGAGGTGCACGTCACCTTCCTCGCAAGTGCGATCAGCAGGAGATACACTAGCAGTATCTGTCACGCAGTTTATTTGGGGCTCGCGGTTTAGGCAACCCAAACCGCATGGTGGCTCCCAAAAGAAATATAATCATCGCGATAGCATGGTACTTGCTAGCTGTCAACACGTTTTCTGGTCATTTGCCTTTTTCTTATAATAGACTTACAGTACATACTTTGCCTTATTACCTTTAAACCTGACGACTTGACCGAACATGAAAGCATTCGAACAAGTCACAAAGAAATGAAATGCTGTGTCACATTGGCCAAAGCGTGTGAACTTGACGAAAGCAGAATTTATATATCCTGCCGAAAGCAGCCACCATGCCGGTGCTCCACCCAAAGCATGTGAACCAGTCAAAAAAATTCCAACTCACCGAGGATATGTAGGTGTGTGGGGTGCTGAAAAAAGGTGGACTACCTTTTTGTGTGGGGTGCTGAAAAAAGGTGGACTACATTTTTTTAATGAATGGTGGACTACATCATTGCTAGATGGTGCGTTTGTGGAGTGGTGTGGGTGGCCCGCGATACAGAGCATCTCAAAGGCTTGAATTATTAGTACGGTTCAACAGATCCTCCTAAGCTCGCACTAACTTTATTTATGTTAATTATCCAAAAGGCAATAAATAAATATTTTGCCAGCTCAGCGGTTATCCTTTTCTTTGAAAATGTCGCTTTCACATTGTGCTCCAGATTGATGGCATCGCTAATACTCACTATTGCTCTAAAAAATAGCAAATTCTTAGGACACACGACATGTCTGTAAGCATTCTGGATTACTAGAGCTATCTACGGATTCAACAGTCGATATAGTGGGATAAGAAAAACGGACTGCAAAAATAGCCTTATTTGAGCTACCTGCGCTCTACGAAAATCGAAGAGTGAAAGATATCAGAGTAGCCCGCTGGAAAAGATGGAGCTAATAATGCCACCCACATAAATCTAAACAGCTACTAGCGGCCATGAGGCGGCACTTGCCAGAGAAAAGGCACTCTTATGCTCTTGCTGTGCCTGTCTCCTGCGAGTATCAGATTCAGGCGTGCCTGACTTTGTGTCTGTTAGTTGGCCGAGACAAATGAGTAAACAATACTCAATTTCAATTTGCTGATATCAAATTGTAAAGCATCTTTGGTTAGTGTTACGTTCCCGATTGGATTGCAAACTGACAACAGGACTGCAGGGAATCTAGAGTAGAAATCAGCATGGAATTTGGGAAGAACAGCAAGAATAGAGAGGGGTCGGTTCAAACGAACAGGGGATTCAAGGTTCAGGCTAGTATTCAGTTCTTCGATGGTTTGCCAATTCAGTTACAGAGGCTTATAACTACGCCAGCCCCCGACCGCCTTTACTGCCTTGGCCTACGGCCCATCAACCGGACAACCAAAATACAAAGCTGAACACGCATCGCGTGTATCAATTGTCGGACGAGCTGTTATTGGACGAGTGTCAGGCTTGGACCAGACAGTTTACAGCTTAATCCGCACCCCCACTGGCTTTTCTGGGGATATATAACGGGCTCAGCATTGCGGACTTGCAGTTAAGCCGGATGGGGCCTCTGCATGGAAGGCCTGCCACTCACTCACTCCTCTTGTCGTCTCTGGTGGCCCAGTCGCTTCTTCAGCTTCTGGCCCAACCAATCATCTTCACTAGCTTGCACAGCAACGCTGGTCTTGGTAGCACCGGCGTGCAGGTATGGTGATGAGTCGTGACAGCAAGCATGTGCTTCGTTCAATTTGTGTGGTGAAGTTTTCTGACGATACAAGGCTTATATTAATTAAGTTTCTGAACTTGGCTTCGTCATTGTCCAATCTGACCAGTATATGTTGTGCTGAAGTTTCTTTATTGCGACTAGAATCAGTTCGCATATAAGGGTCCTCTGGGCTGTACATGACCAATCTGACCAGGATGTAAGAGGGCCGCGCTGCAGACGTCCTGCAAGCCGCCGCACTCGCCGCAAAGGCCGCGAGTAGGAAGAAGCTCGGCCTGCTTCAAACCGCATTAGCCTAGCAGGCCATGTCGACAAGGGAATTTTTTGCGAGGCTGGCAAAGCGAGATTGCATCCTGAGCGGCAGGGCCGTCTCGTCGGCCTGGTGGGCCGGGTGTTGTGCAGATTCAATCACATCACGAGAGCTGATGATGAATTGAAGGGAGCTAGCTTTGTTTGTTCGTTGTTCAGTGACCCGCAGAAGCAGCCGGCAAGAAAGCAGTTTACAGATTCACGGATAAATCCGCCTGCATCTCTACGTCCGGAAATATATATACTACTGTTAGTATACTAGCAAGGACACATATGGGTGTTTGTTATCTAAGATGAAAGCAAGATATGTGCAGAGCCGGAGGGTGCTTTGATCGCCACATATTGACCGTAACGAAACAGAGAGCAAACAGATCGAGGGCGGTGCGGTACGTGGTAAGCTTGCGGCCCTTTTGCGGCCGCGCCTGCTCTCCTCCGAAATAGCAGTGTCCCTGCTGGTTAGTGGTCGAAGCCGCAGGGGCATGTGGCGGATCGTACCATTACCTGCTGCATGTACACAACAAAGAATTTTCGTCAATTTGGACGAACTCGGAATTTGTATCGGAGGAGAGGCACATTGATATCAGACTACGCAAACACAGTGTTTATGTGCATGAAACAGAGTTCACAAGTTGTGCTAGTAACAAATGGATAAAATGACAACTAGAAGAATAACAAATGCAAATGATTCTTAGGGACCTAAAGCTGGAATAAAATCGTGGGGTAAATAATGTTATTTTTCAAGGTAAATTAAGTGATTCTACTAAATGATTCTTCAACGTTTATTTGCATGCATGTGTATTCCCTTGGTAGCTGCCCTGAGTCTTTTCTGTATCCTTGCTAATAAACCTTGTGCATGCAATAAGTATACACACTCATATATTTCTTTTTCTCCCTCTGCGGGACAAGAGAGATTCTTATTCTCCAAGTTGGCACATACATGTTACAATGGTTCTGAATTAAACTTTGGACACGCAAGCACACTTGCTTTTACAAAACATCAGTATGAATATTCCATCTAGACAATAAAGCAAATTCATTTGTGGCACCACTGTCTTCACCTGGACAACCTTCCATTGCATAAGCAATAATTGGGCTAACACTTTTTGCCTTCGGAAAGTCACAGTTGACAGCAGAGATATCTCTATTGCCATGCTGGACACTGGAGACACGCCATGGCTGAAATAAGCAATTCTCCAAACTTCCTTGAAAAAAGTACAGAATACAACACAACACATAGACCAACTATGAAACCCGACCAAAGCCCCAGGAAAAAGAACATTGAATTGGAGCCCTCCTTAGTATCTTCTTGATTGCCATGCTCCACTTTATTATTGCCTGAGCAGCTCTTCTGAAGAGGAGGACCACAAAGACCACCATTTCCATCATACATAGATGGATTCTCTGTGTAGAGGGTGTCAAGCTGACGTCCTGATGGTACTCTTCCAGTAAGATTGTTGTACGAGAGGTCAAGTGATTCCAATGATGTTAAGTCTGACAAGCTTTCTGGAATCTCATTAGTAAGGTTATTCTGTGACAGGTCAAGTGATTCCAATGCTTTCAAACTCCCAATCCTCTCTGGAATTTTTCCACTCAAGTGATTCCATGATAAGTTTAAGTTCGACAGTCTGTCAAGGGAACATATCTCTTCTGGAATTCCACCAGTTAATTGGTTGTGTGACAAGTCAATACCAACCACATAATTTATCGTATATCCAACGTACTTTAGTTTTTCATGCTTCACCACGATGGACAAAACATTTACTGGCCAGCCATCATCAGATCCATATGCATATGAAAAATGTTCCTCTGGATATTTCAGTGTCATTGCCATTAAATTTGAAACTGATAGAGGAATCAATCCTGAAAAATTGTTGGCTGCTAGGTTTAGGTATTGGATATGTCTAAGATATGTGATGTTCACTGGAATTTCTCCATGTAACATGTTATTGCTTAGCTGCAGAAACCGCAGGTTCATCAATTCTCCAATCCATGATGGTAATACACCATAGAACTTGTTCCACGAAAGATCTAGAGAAGTCATTGAGCTGAAGTTTCGGATCCATGATGGGAACCCTCCAGAAAGACTATTGTTACATAGGAGTAGGAAATTTATGTTTGATATTCTAGAACAGTTTGGTAGTTCTCCCTGAAAAAAGTTATTTGATAAATCCATGAAATCTATATGTTCTGACTCACAGATGGATTCAGGAACTTAACCCATAAGGTGATTGGAAGATAGAACTAAAACTTCAAGATTCGGACCACTAAATCCGAAAGGAAGTTGACCAGATAAGAAATTTGTGGCGACGTCTAATCCCTTGAGGCTTCTAGGAAGTAATGGTATGTGCCCACTGAGCTTGTTTGAACTAATATAGAAGTATTCCAAACTCTTGAAGTTCCAAAGCTGTGGCGGTATAGCCCCACTAATGCTGTTGATAGAAAGGTCAATAGTAGCTAAGCTAGTTAACTGTTCTAACTTATTTGGAAGGATTCCTGTCATGTTATTATGGGACGAACTGAAGAGAATGAATTTGTCAGAGCATTGTGGCAAGTTTTCTATGAGTTCTGTTATGTTCCCGGATGACAGACTCCCATCGAGCGTTAGGATATAAAGTTGGCATAGATTTTTCATGTCAATTGCAATTGTGGCTCCGTTTCCATTGTTGTTAAATGATAGGCTCTTCAGAGCTACCATTGCCCCAAGTGCATCAGGGAATGGACCATGAAGATACGTAGAATCAAGGATCAGGTGTTGGATGTTTGTTACATTCCAAAACCAGCAGGGAGATCAACTATTGTTCTAAGACTTGTAAAGCTCAAGTCAATAAACACCAAAAAATGTAGATGAGATAACCATGAGATATCTGTCGAGTACACATTTTGCATGCAACTGAGGTCAAGATATCTCAAGTTAGATAGGTTACCGAGATGAGGTGGCACCCAACCAGAGAAAGGGTTGTGGGAATGTTGGTATAAACACTTGCCCCCTACCTTGCCGGGGTCCGGAGGAGGAGGGCGAAGGTTTCCCAGACAGAGTGTGGGGTTCAAACAAGTAGCAAATAAGTCAAGTGTCCTTGGAATCTCTCTTGGGATTTTGCATTAATTGGGACCAAAAATGTCAAAGGACCTCTCCTTTACACATACCATACCCTTGGTATTTATAGGCCATACCAAGGGTCATGTGGCTTCTTACATTAGGGTTCCAACTCTTGTCACACTGCAAGTGGGCCTTAATAAGGGCATTTTGGTACATTGTAGAGCTAAAGGCATCTTTTTCTTAACCCTATCTCAAGGCGCCAAGTGTCGAGCCCTCAAGGATTCCACGTGTCAACCTCTGCTGCCGCCACGCGTCGGGCCCTCGACGTCGCCCCGTGTCAGCTTCATGGATGATCATCCGGAGGTCTCTCGCCGCCTCAATCACCGGACGAGTCGAACGACCGCTCCGAAGGTCTCCGAAAACCTTGCTCGTCGCGGAGGTCTTGGGAGACTCCACCAAACTGTAGTACACCTGCGCGATAAAAGATTTGAAGTACACGAATTGTTGAAGCAGGCTTGATGACCTTCGCCGTAGATGGGCACATGGCGGCGAAGGTTATCCAAGGTTGTTTGACACCTTCGCGCGTCTTGGCCCATGCTAGGGCCACGGAGCTAAGTAGGGGGGTCCTAGCGGAGGTTGTTCCCCCCAACAGTAGCCCCACGATGGTTCGGCCCGGTTGGCGGGGTTGGAGCAACGCCCTTGAGAAAAGAGGGGGAATGGGCCGATGGCGTGTCGCCTGAGGCCCACCTCCGCAGCGACGCCCAACAGTTGCTCGTGGCCCGTTTTAGCTGGGCCCACTATGCTTAGTTAATTGGGTTAGCTGATGGGCTGAGGTGGGCTTCGCCACTGTAGCGAGGATGGGACGGCTAGGGTTTGCGTGGCACATCTTGCGCCACTCGATCTCCGCGATCTTGAGATTCGCGCCGGCCGTTACCGCGGTGAAACCCCCAGGCTATAAACAGCCGGGGTGGGTGAAAGGGACTCTTTTTTACCTGCTCCCGCGCCTTTGCTTCCACTGCTCTTTTGCTTTCGCTCATTCGGACGTGGAGGTTGTTGACTCGTGTGGGGGTGAGAGGTGACAGGCTGTCGGAGGTTGTCAGTGAGAGCGGAGGTGATCGGAGAGAGGCGGAGGTTGGCATTTGATGGCAAAGGGGTCTGAGGCGAAGGGATCTGATGCAATGGGCACTGTCAGCACCCTCCCCGTTTACAACATCGGAGCTAGCTCTGTAACGGAGGGGGATCTCACGAGGTTTGCTGCTAGAGGCTGGCTGGAGAGGGACCGGGCGACGACTGCAGGTGGGGTGTTGACGCCGCTCCCTGACAACAATCAGGTGGTGGTGTTTGAAGCTTTCTTTGAAGCGGGGCTGCGGTTTCCGCCTCACCCGCTGGTGTTGGGAGCTCTGCGGAAGTTCAGCGTTCAGTTCCATCATCTTACGCCCAACAATTTACTGAAGCTGTGTGCGTTTGTGTGGGGGTGCCATTCGCAGGGGGTGGAGCCAACCGTGGAGGGTTTTGCGAAGGTGCACAGCATGCACTTGCAGAAGAAAACGAAGACGGTGACCTCCGGAGACAAGTCGGTGACGGAGGAAAGCCAGTCGGAACAACGCGAAGGTGCCGGTGCAGGCTCAAAAGAACAAGTGGGAGGGCTGGTTGAATAAGTGGTTCTACTATCGCTTGGATGATGTGGAAGGGCGAGACCTGGCGGGCGACCTTCGCCCGCTTCCAGACAAGGATACCTTGAAAGTGAGCACCGCTTCTGACCATGGGTCGCGTCTTTGCGAGGACGCTATGCGCGACCTTTCTCGGTGTATGACGCAGCGGGACCTCTTCGCTGAGTACCACTGCACGAAAGTCGTGCCTCTGAAGGCCGACCATGACTGGAAAGGCCTGGCGAAGGATGGGCCATCGTCTTACGCGGCTATGGGGTATGAATTTTTGAAGGACTTGAACCTGCCCAACCTCCGCACTGCTTGGGCGGAGGAGTTTTCTTCCTCCGCTAGCGAGGCGGAGGCTGTCAAGATCCGTACGGTGGTGGAGGCGGAGGTTTTGGAGCTCGTCGGCAAGGTGGACGACGCGGAACAGAAAAAGATGAAGGAGGAAATGGAGGGGGTGACCCGTGTGAATCGGATTTACGACTTGTTGGGGATTGAATACCGGGCCGAAGCCGAGGCTACTGCTCCAGCGAAGGAGAAGCAACGGAGGGTCAGGAAGCGGCCAGCGACTGAAACAGCTTCGGAGACCTCCGAGATTTCAGCCAGCGACGATGTCCCTACCCCCGCTGGTGGGGGTGGTCGTGGGGGGAAAATCCAGAAAACGTCGATTGGCGGCCGCGGTGGTGGTTCGGCGAGGACCACTCGCTCTGCCACGGCCACTGTTGACGTCCAACCTGCGGAGGAAGTGCTGAACGTCCTTCCAGTTCCCCAACGACCTCCGCTGCCAACCAGAGGCAGGCGGGGACGGGGGCTTGGTAGGGGCTGCGGAGGTTCATTAACTTCGTTGGCGGTGCCGGTGCCACCTTCGATTTTGAACGTCAGCTCCTCCAGCAGCAGCAGCAGTAGCACCGAAGATAAGTCCTCTGGCAGCTCGTCTCCTACGGGCCGTACGGGCGACAAGGCTGAGGAGGATGCGGACATTACTTCGCCCCACGTCTTGCTGCAGCAGGCCCCTACGGGGGTTCAGCAGGAGCCTGCTGTTGAGGAGGTTGCGGAGGAGCAACGAGGAGGAGGTGGCCAGGATGTGGCGATGGCGGAGGCTGAGGCTATGTCTGGCGCCCGCGACGAGCCACTGGAGTATGAAGGAATCCATATCTAGGTCAATGGGGAGGAAGCGGTACCTCCGCCCTGTTCGGAGCCTAGAAAGAACGCCCTGGGTGGCGCTGCGCCAAGCTCGTTGCCCTATTTCGCCTAGTCGGCGGGGGTGAAGGATCCCAAGGCGCACCTTTACACCAGCGCGGACCTTCGCGGCTGCCAACTGATTTGCAGTGATGAGGAGCGGAGGTTCTTGGTCCCCGCTTTCAGGCGTGTCAGTATGCCCGAGGTGGAGGTGCTGCTGGCGGGGCAGAAGTTGGAGAACAACTTGGTTGATATAGAGGCAAAGATGATCGAGGCAATTCTGCTTGCGCGGGGCTCGCGGCAGCGTTTTGCAAGGGGGAAGCGGAGGCCCAGAAGAGGATTGCGGAGCTGGAGGAGGAGAACCATAAACTCGATTGGCGAGTTCAGGAGCTTCTTGCGGAGCAAGCTTCTCATGACTCTGAGGTGAAGAAGCTTCGCGCGAGCTCCAAAAAGGCGCGCGAAGAATGCGATGATGCTGTGTCACGGAACTTGGACCTGAGGGACGAGCTACGGAACCTCAATAAAAGTTTTGAAGACATGAGGAAGCGGGCGGAGGATGCTGAGGGTCGCCAGGAAACCTTCGAGAAGCGTGCTAATGATGCAGAGGAGAGGGAGGCGGACTTGATGCATGCCCTTGTGATTCGCATGGCGAATGTCAAGCAGACCTTCGATGCGCAGCTCGCGCATACCGGCGGAGCTCCCACCAATGATCTGCCTGCCGAGCCAAGCGTCGAAGGTTACGTGGAGTGGCTAACAATAGAGCTAAACTATCTGACTCCCTTCTTCAATCAGCTAACTGAGGCGAGGATTTTCTGCGGGGGTGCGGCTACTGCGTGCGCCCTTAGGGATGCAGGGAGCAAGCATGCCCGCAAGATTGTCGGTGCCGACTTCCGCTACCACATTGTTGCGGAAGTCCGCGAAGCCAGGAAGGATCCGTTGGTTGCCGCTATGGGTCATGCGGCCTTTACCAAATTTGCTGTGGCCGGAGTCCAGCTGGCGTACGAGATCGTTGCCGAGGTTGTTGCGGGGGTAAGGGTTGCGTGGTTATTTGTCAATGAATAAATGCTCTAAGTATGTTGTTGCGTTGACTTATACTGAGATTTTTCTGGTCTTTGCAGGGTGATGCGCTGAATGAAGGAACGCAGGATCTACCACCTCCGGAGGAAGGCAATGTTACAACGACTACCGAAACCACCAGCGACGGAGGTTCAGTGCCCGGGCCCGTGAACACAGAAGCTACCCCCACGACCAACCCAGCTCCGGAGGCTTCCGCGGGAGGACAGGTTGGTGTTACCCCTGGTGAATAGGCTTGAAGTAGGGCTAGTCGATGTTATTTTGTTTTCGGGGAGACTTTGAGAGACCTTCGTTTGGACAATTTGCACGGTGTGCTTTCTGGATGACTGTAAGATACACAGAGCCATAAGGCTTTTCGGTTTGGTCGTTTAATGCTACCTTCGGGCTTTTGCCTTCTAGAATTCGATTGGTGGTTTGGCATTCCGGCTTGGCGTTTCTGCTGTTTTTATACGAGGGTTTGGTTCCGAGTGTTAGGGCGGAGGTTTGAGCAGGCACTGATCGTGTGCCTTCACTGCACAGGTTCCTCTGGACTTTGGACCAGCCATTTTTAACGTGGTTCCGCTGATGCTGAATCATCAGGATTTTTTCATGACGGGGGCCAGTTGGATTAATCTGAGGGGAAAAAAACCACATGCAAAGTTTGATAGGATTTGGTGGTGGAGAGTGGCGAAGTACGATCGGTCGATTCAACGGTCGCGACACCTTCTTCGGACTGCTGGCCATGGGCGAAGGTCTGGAGATTCCGGAGGCGGTAGTGGTTTGCTTATTCCGAAGCCGGAACCGGTGGAAATAAAAACACGCGATCTTCGCCAATGTTTTCGCTCGAGAGTGCTTGAAGGCGACTTACCACTTGTGGTGAAGAGCTGGCGGGGTTCTTGGAGTGCCCCTATTTTGATTGATGATAGCGATGATGAGACCAACGCGGAGGTGATAGTTATTAGCGACGACGAGGAAGACGAGTGTGTTGCCGGTCGTGAAATAGTTATCATGGAAGTGGACGAGTTTGTGGGTATGGTTGCGGAGGTGCTTGTCGATGACATGTTGGAGGGTGTCGTGCAATCAATGGCTGCGGAGGTGACTCGGCCACGATCCCGGCGAAAGCGTGGTCGAGTGTTGCATTATTATGTTGACTCCCGCGGTCGCTTGAGGAGGTGACTTGTAAAAGAATCTTTTGACTTCTTGTTGTTAATGAATGTTGTGTTCTGAAGGAGAAACAAATTTTTGGGAACGAGACTCGCGTTTGTTTCCGGAGGTAGTAAAGCGCAGCGACGCCCAACTTTTCAAAAGCGAGGCTCGCGTTTGTTTGCGGAGGTAGTAAAGCGCAGCGACGCCCAACTTTTCAATAGCGAGGCTCGCATTTGTTTTTCGAAGGTAGTAAAGCGCAGCGACGCCCAACTTTTCAAAAGCGAGGCTCGCGTTTGTTTTTCATAGGTAGTAAAGCGCAACGACTTATATTCAGTTGATACAGGATCTTTTGCACGAACTGTAAGCGGAGCTTAGCCTACATGTGTTTACATGGCGCCAGTTTGGCCGTTGGAACAGCAGTTCTATGGACTGAAGTGAGTGCTTCGCATCGGAGGTTCTGACTGATGATGAACCTTGGTTGCGGAGTTGCGGAGGTAGACAACTTTGTAGCATTAGACATAAGGTTGAATCTGGAATCACGCGCTAGTTTGTTTACTTTCGCGTGCTCAGATTTTTGCCCAAGCACAGCTCTTCCTGGGTTCCCAGCGGTGGTTTAAGTTGCAACTGATGTCAAGTTATGGCCTTGCATGTGACTATATAAAGCTGCAGGGTTTTGTTGCGAAGGTGGTTGAGGGAGGGTGTGTGCAAGTGATGGCAGGTAAGGGTATTGCACTTCATGCCCCCGACCTTCGGAGGTGGTTATCGTGGGGGTTGCAGCGGTATTGGTTGAAGGCTAGCTGGATCAGTGCTAAAGCAGCTATGCTGCGGAATCAAGACCTTCGGCTGGGTGGCTGGCTTAGGCGCTCCTTCCTGATGCCTCTCGTTCCTATGGAAGTGGGTTAATGGCCGGACATGATCTGGAAATGCTTGGGTTTCGATGCTAGGCCTTGCTTAAATAAGCGTGTTTGGTGGTATTGGTGCTGGGACTGATGTGATGGCTTGAGATTTGGTTTAAATGCTGGGATTCGCATGGTACTATGGTAGGTGCGGTGGTTGGAAAAGTACGGGGCTTTTAATTCTTGGTTTGGTTTGTACGGCGAGGGTTTAGTAGGTAGGGTCTATATAAGAGTGTGCTGGTTACTGGGGTATGGATAAAGGAAAGAGGCATTATGTTGATTGGAGTGATTTTGGAACTATGTGGGATTGACAGAACGTGGAGTAAGCTTTGTATCACTGATTTTGGCTGGTTATTGGTTCTGGAGAATAGTTGTTTTGAGGGGTTAGGTGTCGAAACAGAAGTTGCCTTGGCGCGGTTCTTGATTTGGGGAGCGATGGTGTGCAGGTATCTTACTTTTAGACACCGCTCTTGGCCCGAGTGTTAATGTTCCGCTGGTGCTTGTACCTTCGCTCCTCGCCCTCTGCGGGGGTCGAGGTGGAGTTTGCTTTCATCACAGCCCCTGGCCCGAGTGACGGGGGTCTGCGAATTTTGGTACCTCCACTCCTCGCCCTCTGCGGGGGTCGAGGTGGAGTTTGCTTTCATCGCAGCCCCTGGCCCGAGTGGCGGGGCTGCGAATTTTGGTAGCTCCGCGCCGCCCTCTGCGGGGTCGAGGTGGAGTTTGCTTTCATCGCAGCCCCTGACCCAAGTGGCGGGGGTCTGCGGATTTTGGTAGCTCCGCTCCTCGCCCTCTGCGGGGGTCGAGGTGGAGTTTGCTTTCATCGCAGCCCCTGGCCCAAGTGGCGGGGGTCTCATGGATTTTGGTACCTCCGCTCCTCGTCCTCCGCGGGGGTCGAGGTGGAGTTTGCTTTCATCGCAGCCCCGGCCCGAGTGGCGGGGGTCTGCGGATTTTGGTACCTCCGCTCCTCGCCCTCTGTGGGGGTCGAGGTGGAGTTTGCTTTCATCACAGCCCCTGGCTCGAGTGGTGGGGGTCTACGGATTTTGGTACCTCCACTCCTCGCCCTCTGCGGGGGTCGAGGTGGAGGTTGCTTTCATCGCAACCCCTGGCCCGAGTGGCGGGGGTCTACGGATGGGCTTGCATCGGGGTGACCTCCGACCAGGGTCGATTCTCAGCCCGAGGCAATCCCTGCACTTAATGCGGCTGCTGATGAGGGCGACGCACAGCCTAGCCTGTTTCGGCGGTGGTTGATATGCAAATCTCAGGGAAGCAAATCTTTATTACATTACATAGTTTTCCTGCCTCATCAATAAAACCTTTTGCCTTGACATAAGGAAAAAGAGTGCAGGGATAGTCTGTGCATGCGGAGGAGAGAAAAAACTGGTGCGAAGGTAGAGATTACATAGTTTTTTCTGGACCACTATGGGTAGTACTTGCGGAGGTCGTCGATGTTCCATGTCTTGGAGCTTGCCCGCCATCTTCGCGTTCTACTTCCTGATCAATACCATGTCTCCTTGGCGGAGCTCGCGCGGTGAGACCTTCTTGTCTCTCCACTTCTGGGTTTCAGCCTGGTAGCTGCGGAGGTTGTTGACCGCTTTGCACCTTACTTCCTCGAGTAGGTCCTTGTCCAGTGCTTCATCTTGAGTGGGGGCATCAGAGGTAGTTCTTGGTGACCCATGGCGGAGCTCTTCTGGGAGCACAGCTTCCTCTCCATAGAGTAGCTTGAATGGGGTGATTCCGGTGGCTCTGCCATTGGAGGTGTTGTGAGACCATACTATAGTAATGAGTTCCTCTGCCCATTTGCCTAATGGCTTGTCTGTGAGATTCTTTTTGATTTCTTGCAGGATGATTGCATTGGCCCTTTCGACTAGCCCATTAGACTGCGGATGTCTGACCGAGGCGAAGTGGATTTTGGTGCTGATTTGGAAGCAGAATTCTTTGAAGGCGAATCTGTCAAACTGGGTTCCATTATCAACTGTGAGATCCCTTGGAACGCCAAAGCGACAAACGATTTGCTGCCAGAAGAATTTCTGTACTGTGGCGGAGGTGATGGTGGCAAGCGCTCGAGCTTCGATCCATTTGGTAAAGTACTCCACCGCTACCACCGCGTAGCGGAGCTTCCCGAGAGCGGTCGGCAGAGGCCCAACCAGGTCCATGGCCCAGCGTTGCATTGGCCAGCTAGGGCAGATCAGAGTATTCGGGGCTCCGGGTCTATTTGAATGGTTGGCGGCCCGCTGGCAACCTTCGCAGTGGCGCACCAACAAGGAAGCGTCGGACAGAGCGGTGGGCCAATAGAACCTTTGTATGAATGCCTTTCCAACTAGAGCCCGAGGACCATTATGTGAGCCGCAAATGCCCTGGTGGATTTCTCTGAGTATGGCGATACCTTCGCTTGTGGCGACACATTTTAGCCAAGGAGCAGTGACCGAAGCTTTGTAAAGGTTCTGGCCTTCGATCTTGTACCCTCGCGCTCTCTGAATCATTCTTTTTTCTTCTTCCTTCGATTCGGGTTCATAGAATCCCTTGATGTAAGCTATGATAGGAGCCCTCCAGTCTTCGCTGGTTATTATGTTGACCATTCTTATATCTGGTGCGTTGCAGGCGATCGCAGGTGCTGCGAAGGTCTCGTAAAAGACGTCCGGAGGTAATGGTGTTGCTTGAGCTGCAGCCTTGGCTAATTCATCTGCCTCCCTGTTCTCACTGCGAGGGATGGATTTTGTGGTAATGCCCAGGAAGAAACTTTCTGCTTTGCGGACAGTATGAAGGTATTTCTGTAGCTCCGGGTCTTTTGCCTTGAAAGTTTTCTCGATGTGGCCAGCGATCACTTGAGAGTCGGTCCGGATAAACGCCCGGCGCACAGAGAGAGCGCGGAGCTTCGTGAGAGCCAAAAGAACGGCCTCGTACTTGGCGGAATTGTTGGTGCATTGAAACTCGAGCCTTGCGGTGTATCTGAGCTGAACTCCCGAAGGCGACGTTAAGATCGCTGCGATTCCTGCTCCTTGAGCTCCCCATGCTCCGTCCACATGCACTGTCTATGGAGGTTCTATATCTTCTGCCTTGTTGTGAGGATCGGGGGTCCAATCTGTGATGAAATCTGCTAAAGCTTGTGATCTGATCGTGTGTCTGCCGACGAAGGTTAGCGTGTAGTCGCTGAGTTGCGAAGCCCACTTGGCAATTCTGCCCACTGCCTCCGGGTTTTTGAAGATATTGTCCAGAGGGAACTGCGAAGGTACTGTGATAGGGTGAGATTGAAAGTAATGCTTGAGCGACCATGACCACCGCATAAGCGACCATTTCGAGCTCCGAGTAGTGCTTCTTGGGGCCTTCAAGGACCTCCGATACATAATAAACCGGGATCTGCCGCCTTTGGTGCTCCTCAAGAGTTTCTTTGACAAGAACAGCACTGACCGCATGGGGCGATGCGGCGACATATTGCAGTAGGGGTTCCGAAGGTTCAGGACTTGCGAGGGTTGTTAACTTGAGCAGGTATTGTTTGAGACTGTCGAAGGCAGCTTGCTGGGCCGGACCCCACTTGAAAGGCTCGCAGGTCTTGAGGACCTCGAAGAATGGCAACCCTCGCTCTGCAGATCGCGAGATGAACCTGCTAAGCGATGCCAAAAGGCCGGTGAGGCGTTGGGCAGATTTCCTTGATGCCGGAGGTGACATGGAGATGATGGAGTCTATTTTTGTTGGGTTGGCTTCGATTCCTCTAGCTAAGACAAGACAACCCAGAAGCTTTCCTTTGCTGACTCCAAAGATGCATTTTTCGGGGTTGAGTTTGAGCTTCGCCTTTCTGAGCTTGTCGAAGGTTCTTGCCAGGTCGGCTATGTGGTTGGTTCTGAGTTTGCTCTGGATCACGATGTCATCGACGTAAGCCGAGACTGTTGGGTCATCTTTGAAGACCTCCGCTGTCATGCGGGCGAAGGTTGGACCTGCGTTGCGAAGCCCCTCAGCCATTCTCCTCAAGCAGAAAGTGTCATCGGGGGTAATGAAGCTAGTCTTTTCTTCGTCGTCTTTGTTCATCCAGATTTGATGGTAGCCAGAGAAACAATCGAGCAGAGATAAGAGCTCGCAACCCGCGGCCGCATCCACGAGGGTACTTATTCTGGGTAAAGGAAAGCAGTCCTTTGGGCATGGCTTGTTAAGACTTGTGAAATCAACACACATACGCCACTTGAGATTTTTCTTTTGTACCAGTACCACATTAGAGAGCCACGTTGGGTACTTGACTCTGCGAATAACCTCCGCTTTTAACAGGCGGTCTACCTCCGCTTTGGCGGCCTGTTTCCTTTCTTCTGACATCTTGCGAAGCTTTTGCTTTATTGGAGGATGATCTTTGCTGACGTTCAAGCAGTGCTCGATGAGTTTTCTATCTACACCAATGAGGTCCGAGGCCGACCATGCGAAGGCATCGCTGTTGTCGCGAAGGAACTGGATAAGTTGGGCTTCATATTCAGTGTCTAGCAGAGCTGATATGATGACTTTCTTTTCAGGATCGTCCGGGAACAGCTGAATCTTCTTTGTCTCTTCCTCCGGCTGTGCTCGTGAAGATAACCAAGCTGCATCTACCTTTGGCTCTGCTTCCCGTTGCTCTTTTCGTTCTTCTTCTTGCTGCTGTCTCTGCTCCTTTTCTTGGAGGTAATGGACGTTTTTCTACCCCGGAGTGGCTGCTTGCTCCGCTATTCTGGCCGTGTTTTGGTCCCCGTAGACGGCAACGATACCTCCGGGCGCTGGCATTTTCATGCAAAGGTAACCAGGATGGATTGCGGCATTGAATTGGTTGATGGTACCTCTTCCGAAAATAGCGTTGTAGTTATATGGGATGTCGACCACATCGAAGGTAATGTGTTCCGTGCGAGCGATGGATTTGTTGCCGAAGGACACTGGTAAAGTGATCTTTCCGATCGCTCTGATCTGCTGACCTCCGAACCCAAATAACGGATGACCCAAATAATGGATTTGTTTCATGCCGTCGAAGGTAGACGCAAAAAGGATGTCGGCGGAGCTGCCGTTGTCCACGAGGATTTTTGTCACTGTCCAACCTGCGATGTTTGTTTCTATGACCATTGCATCAGTGTGTGGATACTGCTTGAGCTTGAGGTCAGAGTTGTCGAAAGTCAAAGGAATATGGGACCAATGGTTGTTTCTGTGTGGTCCTTCGCTGGCTACATGGTTGACCCGGTGAAAGTGCTCTCTGCGCTGTCTTTTGTTGCCGTGATCCTCACCTGAACCTCCGGATATTGCCATGATGACCCCGTAGGTGGCTGTGGGATTGTTGACTGCGATCTGTGCCCCTTGTGCTTCACCCTCGACCTTGACTGGTTGTGGCGGAGGTAATGCTGGTAGAGGTGGTGGCGGAGGTAAAGCTTGAACTTGAGCTTGCTGAGCGATTGGTTGAGGTTGTTGGTACTGCTGTTGTGCTTGGCGATGGTAGTATTGCTGCTGTTGGTTGTGAACGTACTGGCCCTGGGCGAAGCCAGGCTGAGGGTAGTACACCGGTTGTTGAAATGGGGGTTGCTGAGCCCGGTGGTTGTGGTTGAACCCCTGGTTATGGTTGCGGGGGTTCAGCGCTGCTCTGCGAGTGTGATTGACAGTTCCCGCCTGCGGAGCTGGTGGAGCTTGACCATCCCTGCATTCAAGCCCTTTGATGTACCAAACACATTGCTTAGTGTAATGATCACTGCCCTTCCCACAGAAATGGCAGTAATGAGGCTGCGAAGGTTGCTGTCTCTGCTGGTCTGAGTTGACCGGTCTTCTGTCTAGTTGTGGCGGAGGTTGTCTGGGCTGGCGAGGGTTTTGCCGAGCTTGCTGATCGTTACTGCCATCAATGGCGTTAACGTTTCCCATGTCGATGCGAGGGTAGTCATTGCGAGGGTTCGTGCTGCGTTCTCTCTGCTGTCGCTGCGGAGGTTGGGACGACTGGGACTTGATGCGATCATTGTTATCTGCTATGATTTGTTTTTCCATGATGTCATACAACTCTGCGATGGTTCTTGGTTCTCTTCTTGATAGCTTCGACGAACATGGTCCTGGCTGGATGCAACTTGTCGCTGCCAGAATCATGACTTCATCTGTGACACCGGGCGTGCGATTTTTGGTGTTGACGGATCTTTTCCCCCAATCCTGTAATGGTTCATCAAATCTTTGCTTGCAATTGAGGAGGGTAGCGGCCTTAGCAGCGGACCGGCTGACAGCTTTGAAATTTGTGCAGATTCTCTCGTGAAGGTCATCCCAGCATCGGATGGATCCTGGTCGGAGGTTGTTGTACCAGGTCTGAGCGATATCTCTGGCCACGATCACAAAAGCTTTGGCCATGGTGTCCTCGTCACCTCCGGCAGTTGACACAGCAGCTTCGTAAGACATTAGATACTGGCGTGGCTCGGAGGTACCATCATACCGTGGTAAATGCTGCATGGCGAAGCCCCGGGGCCACTCGATGGTCTGAAGGTCATACGACAAGGGGGACTTAGAGTCATAGTGCGGGACCCGTGGCGCTGCTCTTGGCTCCGGTGGTTGGTCTGGAGCACCTTCGCCTGCGGCCGCTGGGTAAAGTATGTTTGCACGGAGGTCTGGCTCTGGGCGCGGTGGGTGGGGGTCTTGCTGCTGCTCAGGCGGAGGTTGTGCTACTGGGGGGCACATAGGGAGAGCCGGGTCTCTGTAATTCCTTACTTCCGCGCCTGCCTCAGCTGCTCTGATGCTTTGCTTGATGCGGAGAAGCTCTGCTTCTGCTTCCTCTGTCCTGCGCTGGATGGTCGCCGCTCTTGTTTCTTTGTTGATTTGCTCTAGGTGCCTCTTGCCGGCGGTGATGTTCTCTTGTAGCTGTTCGAGATACCTGGTCAACTTGTCTTCCTCCGAGGCTTCACTGTCAGTCGTTGAGCCGTTGCCGATACCATCACCGGAGGTATGAGGGCGCGGCTGGACGATGATGTCCCGGACCACCGAAGTTCGTTGACGACCTCCGGCTTGATCTGGATTGGCATCAACTACCAGGTTTGCAGATTGCTCGAGCGGAGGTTGCTCAGAGAGGGGATTTGGCGGAACGACACCTCCGCCGGCGAGGGTCGGATCCGCGTTGGCTCCCTGTGCTGAGGAGAGTTCACTGATGTTTGGTGCCATGGCTTGTTTTTTTGTTCGAACCCCACGGACGGCGCCAACTGTTGGTATAAACACTTGCCCCCTACCTTTGCCGGGGTCCGGAGGAGGAGGGCGAAGGTTTCCCAGACAGAGTGTGGGGTTCAAACAAGTAGCAAATAAGTCAAGTGTCCTTGGAATCTCTCTTGGGATTTTGCATTAATTGGGACCAATAATGTCAAAGGACCTCTCCTTTGCACATACCATACCCTTGGTATTTATAGGCCATACCAAGGGTCATGTGGCTTTTTACATTAGGGTTCCAACTCTTGTCACACTACAAGTGGGCCTTAATAAGGGCATTTTGGTACATTGTAGAGCTAAAGGCATCTTTTCTTAACCCTATCTCAAGGCGCCAAGTGTCGAGCCCTCAAGGATTCCACGTGTCAACCTCTGCTGCCGCCACGCATCGGGCCCTCGACGTCGCCCCGTGTCAGCTTCATGGACGATCATCCGGAGGTCTTTCGCCGCCTCAATCGCCGGACGAGTCGAACGACCGCTCCAAAGGTCTCCGGAAACCTTGCTCGTCGCGCAGGTCTTGGGAGACTCCACCGAACTGTCGTACACCTGCGCGATAAAAATTTGAAGTACACAAACGCGAAGGTATGACGTACCTTCGCCGAATTGTTGAAGCGGGCTTGATGACCTTCGCCGTAGATGGGCACACGGCGGCGAAAGTTATCCAAGGTTGTTTGACACCTTCGCGCGTCTTGGCCCATGCTAGGGCTACGGAGCTAAGTAGGGGGTCCTAGCGGAGGTTGTTCCCCCCAACAGGGAAAGATCGAGATGTCTCATGTTGTTCATAGAGCCTAAGAATTCTGGGATACTGCCACTGGGTCCATTCAACAAATTTCTACTCAGATCCAGGTGCTCCAAATACTCCAGAGAAAGCAGAGAAGGACTTATCTGGCCGACCAACGGTGGCTTATTACCGTAGGTGTTATTGAGATCAAGCTTGATGACGTGGCCATTCTTGCTACAAGTGACGCCTGTCCACGTACAGCAGTCTTGATCTCGACGCCATGAGGCGAGAAGGTTGGTTGGATCATTTGTGATACCTTGCTTAAAGGCCAGCAGGCCATCGCTCTCATGCGGCTTGCAGCTTGCGCTGACATTACCATTGAGTTGTGGCTCTGTATTTGCATAGGTGGATACGAGGAAAGAGCTGTTGTAAGCGATGAGCAGAAAGAGGCATGCAGAGAAATGCATTGCGTGGCCACTGAGCAAATTGTGAACTATGGTGATACAGCCCTGACAGGCTATGTATGTGTATATATAAATGTACGATACAACTTGACGTGTACTTTATATAAATTTCCATAACATAAACAGTATATATTACGGTTGGCAGGCCAACTGCTACAAAAGCTATTTGCAGAGAGGGAGGAAAATAATACTTCCTACAACTGGCCAATATGGAACCCGACAAAAAGGCCCAAGAAAAAGAACAATGAACGTAGTCTGTGTCCATAATCATTTATATAGGTGGGTAAAATTATAAACGTGGTGAGAAGAAAAAATAGGACATCTAAAAAAGTACATTTTTTTTTGTACCAATGCAAATTGAAGGATCATTTAATTTGCAATCATCCAAAGAAGCCTTCATCATGGCAGAATATTCGTTATGATTAATTGATTAAGAAATGGATTGCTTGACTGGCAGATCTATATATATCATTCTTGGAAGCCGACCGTCACCCGTCGGTCATGGTCCTCGCTGCGTTAGTTTTGCAATAGCGATAATTGACGCGGGACCCATCACCGGCCATGCAATTCGGCAATTAATTATCAGAAGATGCAATGACAAGGGGCACCAACCCAAGGCACGGCCCGTGATTGATGCCGGTGTCCTATAACCGATAACCACCGGTTGCAGGATAAGTGCTCTATTTTCAAGGAGAATGTATCCTGTGCAAACCACAATCTCGTGAAAATCGTGCAAACCACGGCAAAAAAGTCGTCCAAGTTAAAAAAAAAATCATACATGTAGATAATATGATGACACACAACCTTGTAAAATATCTTATTCAAACTCAATTTTGTTTATGAGATATAAAAATAACAAATTCCACTGCCATGGGAGAAGAACGGAGGAATCAGTACTTGAAGGCCGGGCGTGCGGGGAGGGGCTGAAGGGTAAATATTGAGAAGTAAAGCAAGATTGCAAACATAAAAGGCATAAATATAGACGTGGCAACCTTGAATTGATATTTCGCTATGACGATTAAACATTTAGTAGCATTTGTTTCTTATTCATGCGTGAGGAGATGTACCCTATTCTTTGTATCATCACTGAGATTCAAGTTCCTTATCAGCTCGCGCGCATCCCGTCTGCCTCGCTGGACACATTGCGTTATGAAGCTCCTTCAGTTGAACAATTCTCTCCGAGAGTCTTCCAAACTGTAGTTAATTACGTGTGCATGATGTCGTATATGCTAGCCAGGGAAGACTTCCGTTGGTGGTACAAATATGGCAAGAAATCTGTTGTTTGTGGCACAACTGCAAAAATAAATGCACTGAAACAGAAAAAGGAACAGGTTTGCGGTATATTAGTGGATCGGCCCAATATATCTCTGATCCTTCAAGCGGGTACGCTATTCTTTTTGGCCCACGACAATACGTGGGCTATAGGCTGACTGAACTCATATGACTGAACTCACGAGCTGCCAAACGATTCGAAGAACTAGCTCAATGTTCCAGACTTGCAGTTAAGCCGATCCAACCAGAACTTTGTTCCACGCGAGGCGGCGCCCAAAGTAGGCGTCGACGAAGCAGTCGTGTGTGACGAGGTCGTCGTGGCACATCTTGTAATACGGCTTTGGAATTTTGATGACTCTGTTCTTGAAAACGCAGAGCTGCACTTGATGCAGCGGGAGATTCCAGCGACCAATGCACCCCGTCCTACTGTTCGTTCGTCCCAACTGTCTCAGCCAAGAAACAAAACACCGAACTAACTGTCTGGGCAATGCTCTGCACGGCCGACATGGACGGAGCTCAAGTTTGTACCTAGAAACAGAGCATCTGCTCATCGGATCCGAGCTGAAATCCGCAGAACATAAACAGAGCTCCAGTCTGTACCTAGAAACAGAGTTCACCCAGTGCACTGCATAAATTTAGCTCATCTTTGAAATAAGTTACGTACTATTATTCCATCTAAAATACAGGATAAAAGAGCAGAAAATACTGAGCAACCGTGTAACACACAAAAATAGTTTTCTCATCAAAAGTGGGCTTCGAGGATGACCTCCATCCATGGAGCCTAGAACGCGTTCCCCGGCGAGCTGCGACGCGCCCATGACGCCCCTACATGTCCAGGATGGAGACCCACCCCTGGGCTTCCGAGGACGGCCTTGTGGCCTTGCAAGCCGACCCACTAGCCATCGATGGCAGCGATTGCCAGCAATTGCCATTCCAGTCGTGCGTAGCAGTGGCTCGCCAGTGGTCGATGCCCCTGTGAATGGGCCGGCATCGGGCTCCCTCACCGGCCGTCTGAAGCGATTCGCGCAGAAGGTGCTAAAGAAGGCCACCACCCCGCTCCTACAAATAAAGGTCTACGACCCTTCCTCGACATACCTGCCGCTGCGAAGCAATCAGATAGCGGCACAACCACTATCTATGGTGTCGTCGCCAAGCGAGGAGATATCCTTGTCATCAGTGGATACGGTTCTTAGAGGACAAGCCGGTGGAGGAGGCGAGAAAGAAGTACCAGGCAATGTACAGGCCAGGGCCTCCCACGACGAAGCAATGAGGAAGCTCTTCCCCGATGGACGCCAGCAGAAGAGGCTCTGTGGCGGACCACGTTGTGACATTCGCGAGTAGTCCGCTAAGAGCTTTTGTTAGGGAGGACACACTTATTGTAATATCCAAACTTCAAAACATGCTGCAGCGTGCGATGTAAAAAACTCTTCTTCTTAAATACAATGATGCGCAAATTTTTTACGCATTCGGAAAAAATGGGCTTTTAAACATTTTTGCATTTTTTAGAATGGCTTCGGAGGGGGGGGTCAAAACAATCCCCACCTGCATTTTATTTCCACATATACCCAGGCGCAAGGCACTGGTAGGTGGAAAAACCATAGTTCTTACATCAAAGTAAACTAAGAGTTGGATGAGGTTGTACATTACATAGTTAGGGCAATTCTCCATTTCGAAGCTAGCTCTACTTCCTTCCTTGGGATCCGACAGCTCCAGTCTGAGAGCGACTGTTTGCAAGAAGCAATGAGGCGGCTGATGCTTGGCGAGGCGGCATTGAACATGACATCTTTTCTATGCTTCCAAATTTCCTAGCACAATAGCAGGAGGAGAGGGGGGAGCACCTTGTTCGCAACGTGGGGAGGGGGCTGTGATGTCCAGAGCTCAGTCACCTTGGCCACGTTCCCAGGGGTCTAGCCGATCGCTTGCCAGAAGCTGTGAACAAAAGGACATTGAGAGAAAATGTGATCAACCAATTTCTCGGCCGCATTGCAAATTGCAAAAGTTGCATCATCGATGATGCTTTTGTGGACGAGGGATGCATGACAGTGTATTCTACCCTTGGTGAGGACCCACCCGATGAACTTCACTCGCACGGGTGGAGGGGGGGAATGTTTCCGACGAAGGAGTGGGTGGCATTAGTAATGATCTCCGTGCATATATGCCTTGTAGATCAGTCCAACGCTCATGCGGTGGTCGCCATACTAGAAGAAGCAGGAGCGCTCGTCTTTCGTCGCCGTTAGGATGAGGCCCTGCAGGAGGCCAGGTCACAAGCTCTGTCTCATCTTGGCGAGTGAGCCTGGGCCTGAAGATCGCGCGCAGGTCCTCGCGCACGATGTCGCACACCGTGACCGCGGGGCCGGTGCAGCGCCCATCTCCCACATCAACCGTGATAATTTGCTAGTAATCCGGTAGCAGATCGCGCACCGGTTCCCAATGCGGGCCTTGGAGATCACCGGTCATGTCCGCCAAGCTCACAAGGACACTGGCCCAGGATGTCAAGGCGCGCCACGGCGAGCCCACCATCCACCTTGTCTTTGCAGACATTTTGCAATTCAGTGTGCTGCTCACTCGGACATACCTTGACTATTAATTAGCCAGCGTGGAAACATTTTTTGATCGAATGCAGTCGTAGTAACCAAGAAAAAACTGTTGTGTCTGTAAAACTGGATGGAACAATGATATCCGCTAGGGTCCTTGGTACACGTTAATATAGTCATGGCAACAACCTTCACAGTGGCTTACAATTATGGTTAAGATTACAACAGATTGATAACAATGATCTGCTAACTTCTAGGGATGTACTTGTACAACAAGCTTGGACTAGGTACAATGAACCTTGGCATGTACAAGTTTTTTTTTAGAAAGGCGGCAAGAGATTTACCGATTTTTATTAGACGAGAAAAAAAAGGAAAAAACAGGAAATACAACTCGACTTGTCCTGCTACTACTACTAGAACAACTATCGAAACAACTACCAAAAACTAGAAAGAGTAGAAGAACACCAAGAAAACCACTATGACATCCACTACAACTACCAACAGTTAACAGGAAACTAGCAGAGCCTCTAAAACTACTGTCTTTGTTCTTGGTTCCGGGATGCCATATGAAATTGATTGATATCATCCTTGCACAGCATAGCGACTTGATGAGCTTGAAGAGTTTTCTGTTGAAAAGTTCTTCTATTCCTTTCTTTCCACAAATTCCACCAAAAATAGATAATTATGCCGTCAAATTTCCTTCTGTCTTTCTTTTCTAACTTTAGCCGACTCTTGCGCCAGTAACCATGAATCGATCCTGTCATTGGGATATTGTTGATAGCCGTCAATTGGAACCAATGCTTCACTTGTGACCAAACTTGTTGTGCAAAAGGGCAGGTGAGGCATAAGTGGGTTGGCGTTTCCAATCCATTTCCACAGAATTGACAATTTGGGTCGTTTGGTCAGTTTCGTTTGATTAGGTTGTTAGCAGTAAGAATCTTCTGATGTAGGAGTGTCCATGCAAAGAAACGACACTTTGGCTCCGCTTTGGCTCTCCAAATTGGTGTTAACTTCAACTTGCTAAGGCTTCCTTCGAATTGTATCTGGTATGCACTCTGGGTAGTATACTCCCCGTCTGGTGTCCAGCGCCATCTTATCTCATCCTCCGTCTCCTGTGTCAGATGGAAGTCCTGAAGCCGTTCCCACAGATCCACAAACTCTTTGATTTCCTCCGGTGTCAATATTGGCGTGACGTGGGAGATCCATTTCTCATCTTGTAGGCCCTTGAACACCGTGAATCTTTTCCTTCTTGACTTTTTGTATAGCGTTGGTGCCAGGCTCTTTGGCGTATGTCCATCTAAACATGACGAGGTCCAAAAGCTCGCAGTTTTACCATCTCCTATTGTGACCTCAGTGGAAGTAGCGAATAGGTCCCGGTCACGTCTATCACAAGGTAGTTCGAGACCATTCCAAGCCTGTTCCTTGTGTTTCCATTGGAACCAAAGCCATCTTAGCCTTAGAGCTCTTGCAAAACGCTCAAGGTCTAGTATTCCCAGTCCACCGTATTTCTTTGGTCTGCAGGTTGTAGGCCAGTTCACGTGGGAGTGCCCACCGTACACTTCGTCGGGTGTTTCTCCTCTCCAAAGGAAGCTCCTTCTCATCTTATCTATATTCCTGATTAGCCACTTCTGCTCGGGGAAAGCTGTCAAATGGTAGATTGGCTGTGAGGACAACACGGTTTTAACTAGGGTCTCTCTTCCTGCCGTCGAGAGGAATTTGCCCTTCCAACCCGGAAGCCTGGCACCGATTTTGTCTATCAATGGTTGAACCTCAATCCTTCTTAGCTTTCTGGTGTGAAGGGGTAGTCCCAAATATTTTCCTGGGAATTTGTAAATTTTCCCCGGGAAATTTTCCACCAATTGTGAAACAACTTGCTTCTGTAGGCGAATCGGGTAGATTTCCGTTTTGGATATATTAATTTTCAGTCCTGAGCATTCGCCGAAGAATGTTAGTATTTTGAAGAGTCTTTCCAACTCGCGCGCTGATGGATCAGCAAAGATTGCTGCATCGTCCGCGTACAGTGAGCAACGCATCTGTGCAGCCCTTGGCAGCACCGGTTTGAGGACCCCCTGCTGTGCTGCTCTTTCTATAATTCGTTGCAGTGGGTCGATCGCAAGGATGAAGAGGAGTGGTGAGAGCGGATCGCCCTGCCGCAAGCCTCGTGCATGTCTGATCCCTCTGGTCGGGTGTCCATTGACAATGATGCTGGACGACGCAGTTCCGAGTAAGGCTGCAATCCAATCCCTCCATTTGGAGCTGAATCCAAGCGCTTGAATCACCTCCAGGAGGAAAGTCCATCCAATGGAGTCAAATGCTTTTGATATGTCCAGTTTGATGAAGAGCGCCGGTTTCTTTTTTTTTGTGCAATAGTTGAATGACTCTTTAATTTGTGAGTAGATGAAGTTATCATGAATGCATCTTTTCTTGATGAATGCATTTTGAGCAACCGACACGAGGGTTTTCATGTGTGGCGCCAAACGGTTTGCCAAGAGTTTGGTAATTATTTTAACCACACTGTTGATTAGGCTAGTTGGCCTATATTCTGAAATTGTGGCAGCCACTTGGTTTTTGGGTAGAAGAACAATATTTGCGTCGTTGATGAGATTCAGCCTTGCTGATCTATGTGAGTAGAAACTCCAAATAGCCTGAGTCAGGTCGTCTTTGATAATCGACCAACACTTCTTGTAGAATAGGCCAATGAATCCGTCGGGTCCGGGAGCTTTCTCGGCTGGCATCTCTTTTATGACCTCTGCTATTTCCTCCTGAGTAAACGGCATGTCCAAATCGTCGAGGTTATGATGGGCATAACCCAATTGATGCCAATTTATGGCCCGTGTTCTTGTACTTGGTGTTCCCAACAGCTGAGAGAAATGGGAATGGACCAATTTAGATTTTTCTTCTTGTGCTATCACCGGTCCAGCTCTACTATTAAGGACAGGGATGAAAACTTTCCGTCTTCTGGCGTTAGCATGCAGCAGAAAGAATCTAGTGTTCGTGTCGCCCTTGCGGATCCAAGTTAATCTTGAGTGTTGTCTGGCTCTCGCCTTTTGCACAGCCGCTAGACCAAGAGACCTCAGTTTCAGGTATTTTTTTTTAAAATCCAGCTCTTCCTGGGTCAGTAGACGCTCCTCCTGGGCCCTTTCTAAATTTGCCAGCGTGATGTTAATGATGGCCCATTTTATTTTCCAATCGGCAAAGGTCTTCCTTCTCCATAGCTTCAAAGCTTTTGCTGTTCTTGTTAGTTTGACATGGATACAGAGTATCGCGTCCACTGTGTTCACCGGTTTTTCCCAAACCTCCTTTACCGTATCAAGGAAGCCCTCCCTGTTGATCCAATGAGACTCGAATCTGAAACCCCTATAGAATTCGAACTCCACCTCCCCTTGTAGAAAGAGGGCGCAGTGATCTGACCCCATGGATGCGAGAGCATGTAAATGTATTTTCGGAAAAATGGACAACCATTCTGCTGAGGCAAACAGATGATTGATCTTGGTCATGGTTGGTGATTGCTGATCATTACACCATGTAAAACGTTTCCCTTTTAGTTCTATGGGCGCTAAAAACATGTTGTCTAGTGTGCTTTTGAAGCCGTTGAGCAGGGAGATGTTCAGCCGGTTATTGTTTTTGTCTTGTGCTCTGTATATCAGGTTAAAGTCTCCCAGCAGCAGCCAAGCCGGGAGCATCTGGCTTTTTAAGTTTGGTGTGTACAAGGTACGTGGCAGAATACAACAATGTTTAACAGTGTCTACTCTAGATGTGGCAAAACAACAGGTAGTACATTTCGATGCAGTAGTTGTAATATTTAGAGTGAGAAAACTAAAGAAAGAACAACAAGCAGCAGCTCGGCATGAGCGGATGTTTCTTATATTATTGAATGCCTGAAGCAGCAGTAAACTGCAACCTTGAAATTAAAATGGATCCAAGAGGATAGATGCATTGGACAGTTAAAGCAGCAATATAATGTTCTTGCATCAGCTAACTCTGATCTGAGAAAATGATTGTTAACAGCGAATCTGCAAGAGAGCAAAAGGAAGCCAAGAGTACTCTTAAATCTGCATGCTGCAGCAAATGAATCAAAGGATTTGTGTGTGTAGCAATAATTTACTAGGCCAGCTGAAATGCGAGACAAAGCAGAAAATGCAAATTGACATTATTGAACAACACAGTACCATGAGAGAGATCATACGTAAACAGGAGTGCTCGGTATCCTCCCTCTCCCCCATCACTCCCGCACGGGCGGCACGTGGGGCGAAACCCAAGCGCAGTACCTGGCACTAACTTTTATTACCAACAAGGCAATAACTAAAAATTTTGCCAGTACAGCCGATAGCCAAAGTCACAAAGATATATAATTAACATCGCTTTCACGTAGTGCTCCAGATTGATGGCGTCGCTAATTAACCCCTACCATTCTTTTGAGTTTCCTGCAAGGAGGTGCTAGACACGTCACTTCAAATTCAACCGTGCTACCCACGTCGCTCCAATTTATTTTTCAAAAAGACCCTTCTTTTTTATCGACGTCACGATCTGCTCCATACAGGTCCTCCATGAACAGTAAGAATGGTAGTTTATTTTTTGTTTTTACCCTCGTAAAAGTAAAATCTTTCACCTGAAGAAGATAAAGTTTCAATAACCGTCATTTTTACAGTTACACGCCCGCCTGCAGCTTTTGCACTTAACCCCGATGCCTCCCTCCATATAAGATAATCCCTCCCCTTCAGGCCAAAAAAAAAAAAAAATTCATCCCCTCCCCTCCCCGACCATCTTCCCCGCTGGCCTCCACCTCCTTCGAGATGCGGCTCGGGCGGGGCGGGCTTCGCTTGGCGCGGGCCGGCGCGGCGCTGCTTGGGCAGGGCGGCGCGGGCGACGGCGGCCACGGGCCGCGTGGGCGGCGCGGGCGGCGACGGCGGGCGGTGCAGGCCGTCGGCGCGGCTGGCCCCTCTCCTCTCCTCCCTCCCATCTCCACGTCTCCTCCCGGCGCAGCTCCCTTCGCCGAGTGATGTTGACGATGTGCCTTAGGTTAGGGTTAGGGTTACGGCCGCCGTGGGCAGCGAGGCGCCCCTCTCCCTCTCTCTTGGTCCCTTGTGCATGGCGGAGGTTTGCTGGGGTGGATTTGGATTTGATCTTTTCAAAATTCTTTGGTGCACGCCCAGGATTGGATGGACTTGAGGTTTGCTGGGGTGGATTTCGATTTCATCTTTTTAATTTTTTTTCCACACCGACGATTGGATGGACCAGCTGCTGTGGCCAAGCAAGTGACTCAGAAATTTCAGTACTTCCATGCCTTGGGATTTCCTCGGTGGATTTGAACTCGATCTCTTTTTTTTTGTTGTTGTTGTGCACAGCTGCTGTAGCCCAGGTTTTTTTTAGAAGGGCCGGCAAAAGCTTTGCCGGGATTTCTATTAGACGAATAAAAAGAAAAGGCAAGTGCCAGCCCAGTTTTTTGACTGGAAACCGGGCCAGAAAAACCATACATTTTGGAGGGTACCCTACTCCAAAGCACACATAGGTACCAAATTACAACTCGACTTGGTCAGCTGACCCACCACTCTACTCAGCTCCACTCTCGGTCGGATTGGGACATTGACGCGAGCACCACTCGACTTGGTCAACTGACCCAACTATACAACTCCAACTCAACTCAAACTACCACAACAAGGCCAAAGAGTCCCTTCGACTCCAAGCGACGCACTCTTGGTCACCGAAACTCCCAAAGAACGACCAAAACTAAGACAAACAAAGGAGCGTCCCCAACCGCGCCAAACACATCCAACAAAACGAAAGTCCACCCCAGATCCCGGATCTCCAAGTCCACTGACTACTTTGCCACTCAAGCGCGTCGGATTGGGACATCGACCGCAGAACCACTCTGAAACTACTCCTTGGATCTCCGAGGTCCCGAGGTTTCTCCGCCGCCGGAGGTGAGATGGAACTTTTCGGGCACCCCAACATCTCGCCCTCGTCTCCCCGCCGCCAAAATCCCAGCTGCCCCAAGCGAGCTAGCATGAAGCTTCAGAGAAAAGCAGATCATCGCCCAGGCCTGTGCCTCCCTCGGTCGGATTGGGTCATCGACACGAGGCGCACCAACCACTGCTACCTACTACTCCTAACGAGGCTCATCGAACACATAGCAAAGAAGAACAGAGATAAACAAAGGAGCTCCCAACTAGGCCACCAGGAGCACACTGGGCCTGGCCGAAGGAAACCGGGCGGCAGAGCGTAGCTGGAGAGCCTCACGACGCCTTCAAGAAGGACTCGACGCCACAGCGCCGACGTCGCAAGCCCGCAAGGGGAAGGTTTTCACCTGCAAATCCAGCCCGGAGGAGAGGTGCAAACGGACGCCTCCAAGGAGGGAGCGACATCCGCAGACGCCGTCGTCCATGCTTTCGCAACGATCTCACCCCCGCTAGACTACTGCCCACCAGAGGAAGACGAAAGGAGTAGCAGATCGACAGCCCCGCCCTGGACAAGCATCACCTGACGAACCACCGAGGCACCGCAGGCACGCCCACTACCAGGGCCGACCGCGCCACCATAGCGCCGCCGAAGAGGAGCCTCCACCGGCACACGCCTTCCCCCCACCACCACCATCTGGCCAGCAGCCAAATAGTGGCAGTGGCGGCCCGAAAGCCCACAGCAGCAAACAGCGGCTGGCCAGCCAGCAGCACCTGCCGGCCAGCCAAACCAGCCAGCACCGGCCGCCCAGCCAAACCAGCCAGCACCGGCCCGCCAACCACACCGGCCGGCCAACCAGCACTAGCCAGCGGAGGCGCCGCCGGCCAGCCGACCAGCCCGCCAGCTCTGGGCCGCAGGAGCAGACCCGCCCCCGAGCAGTCCCAGCCTTCCTTCCCGACCACGGCGCGGATCCACGCGTGGAGGGGGTGGAACGGCCACCGCGGTGGCGGATCTGGGCAGAGGAGCCCGGAATCCGTCCACCGGCCGCCGGCGCAACCCTAGGGTACCACGGGAGCGAGAACGGGAGGGGGGCGGGGAGAGGAGCGGATCCGGAGCACCGACGACACGGGGGCGGAGGAACCGACCGCCGGAGGCACTGGCTCGTCGTCGACAACGCCGGCGCCATCCTCGCCGACGCACGAGCTGAGCCCGCCGCGCGAGCAAGGGGAAAGAAACCCTGCCGCCGCCATCCTCGCGTTCGGCCGGGCTTCCGGCACCCTGCTCTGGCGGCGGCGAGGTCAGAGGTGAGGGGTGGGGGGGTGGCGGCGGCTAGGGTTGCCGCCCGCCCGAGTCGCCCCCAGGAGGAGGAGCGACGCGGGGGGAGAGAAGAGTCCCACACGTGCTGTAGGCCAGGTTTGCAAGACGAAAAAGGACTGGAGCAACACCACCCTACGATGCCATTCTCTCGCCTACCGTAGGATGAATGGAGGCTGCTCTTCATCGGCATGAAGTTACGGCTCCGGGCCTGCTGCTCATTCCAGGTTTGTGAAATGAGATTATGGAATAGACAATTTTAATATATATGAAACTTGACACTGATGAAGATTCTATCATTGGTTGGGTTCTAAACTTTAGTTTTCATTCATGTTCATATGTGTACATTTGTAACTTAACAGATTAAATATGGAATAATCTTACAGAGGTTTACAGGTCTCTTGATATAGGCAAAGAAGAGTCAAAATAATGATGTTGCAACTCAATGATTTACTAAACAAATGGATTCATGTGTTTTTACAGAGTGGTGGCACAAAAAAGATGGGCTATTTCACAACAAAGCTGATGCATTGATTCTACGTTACAAACTGAGCTTCCATGTACCCTAAGAATATAATCTGATGGTCTTCAAAGGACCAAACCATGCTCATGTATAAATATTGCTATTTATTTATTCACCGGATCCCAGCACTTCCCTTGCCTCTGTCTACTGCACCTTGCTATTCCGGCTGCCAATACACCCAGCTCCTTTTTACATTCATCATTTTGTATATGTGCGCCTATTTGAATTATTATTGCAGATAAAATTTTGCAGTGCATGTCATTGTGCCTCACTGTGACAGATCAAATGATGCAATTTTGCTTGCTTCTGGAGCTACTCTTGTTTCCTAGATTCTATCTATCTTCTTTTACTGGGACCTTTTTTTTGTATGTCTCCAAGCGCTCAGATTAAGATTAGAACCCATATTCAATATTTGCTTATTCATATTATTAACAAAAGGTTAACTATAGCGATATTGTTCCCTTTGTGGTTACAGTTTTCCTATTTAGATAGGCTTTCTTGTGTTGTGGATTAGACTCATTTTCAGTCTATATAATATCTACAAGGTTAGTTTAGTTCCATGATTCAGTAATGCCTCAGAGGACTGGACCTCCATCTTGTGTCACATTGACTGATTCAGTAATGATTCAGTTATATATATATTTACACGTGGCATTTTTAGATATCTTGTTATCATGATTTGGTAGCACTGCAGTTACCAATGACAATGTTCCTGCATAGTTTCGTTGAGATGCATATGGAACTAATAGTTAATTGTTTTCCAGGATCCTCGCCATGTAAGATATTGTTGTTGCTTTGTTACCAGAAGCCCTCCAAACCTCGCATGGATGGACAAGGGCGCAGGGCCAATCAATATTTCATAATCTGTCCATGTGAGATAACCATATATGCCATATTAGTGTTTATGCCCAGCTGCTGAACATCCTGTTTAGATTTAGCCTTACTGGATATTCAGTATGATCATCTTTTCCCCTGAAGATAGGCTAGAATTGAACTTTGTCCATTGCTATTTTCTTTGGTCAGGTTCTGAAGGTTCTTGACAATCAGATGCCTTATACTTTAGCACAACAAAGATTGTCCATCATCCTCGACAATCAGCAACCTTGGTGAGCTTCTAGACCCCACTACCTTTTTTCTAGTGTCCTGCCTACTGCTTTGGATTTTGCCAATGTTCATATGGATGCGAACAGTTATGAAAAAGAGTTTTCTTACTCATGCTATTTCAGTATATGCATGTTCATTTGACTTTATGGACCAGCATTCCATCTGCAGAGCTAGCTGGATACCATTCCAGCAAAGGTCTACAGTTTTTATTTTCTTCCTGCAAATATAGAACCAATTGTTAGAAAATAAGGCAATTTCCATGTCAATTTAATTCCATAAATTAACAAAATGATGATGACATTTATATAATCGTAAACAAAGATCATAGCATCAATCATGTTCAAAAGAACATGAACCATGTGATTGATAATCATGCAAAGCATATCATAATCAAAGACATATAAACATGATATATATTGCATAGCATCAAGATTAAACATGTATATCATGGCTGAAAACAGATTGCATAAGAAACATATCAACAGGGCTACTGGAACATGCAGAGAACAACTGACGAAACATTTTAACAGCACTATTGGAACAGATAGATAAAACATATAACAGACAGCAAGAACAGAGACAATATAAGGGCTGACACGATGTTCTGGATCTAGTGAAACATAGCGACAACACATACTGAAGCATCGCATAACATCTATCGAAACAGCATGATCGAAATGTGAAAACTAAAGAGGAGATGAACAGTTCATACCCCTTCGTCGTCCATCTTCTAACGCCATGATGAAGACTTGCGAGCCGATCTCTTCTCCGGGATGTAGAGGAAGAAGACGAACTAGCCGATCTTTTCTCCGGATGTAGAGGAAGAAGACGAACTCTTCCCAACGCGAAGAGCAGCAACAATGGAGGTTGGGCGTCGCGAAGACGCTCCCCAAAAACCTAATTGCCGACCCCCGTGCAAGGTCTCAATCGGCAGAGGCTCCAGAGGCACCTGCCCTCTCGCTTCACCGTGCGCGCGGATCAACGAGATGGGAACTCTCTGTTGCTGCTGAGGATTGCGGTTCTGGTTCTGTGTTCTCCCTTTGGAGGAAGAGGGCGGCGCCCTTATGTAGCCGGCCAGGAAGAGGAAGAGGAAGAGGTTGCGTAGGAGCCGAAGGGTTAGACGGAAGACGGAGAGTTTAACTGAGTTGAAACTCCCGTATGTGAGTGCTAAAAAGTTAACACGTCACGTCACGTCCGCTCGCTCACTCGCCGCCTGCCTGCCTGCCTGCCTCGCCACGCCACGCCCACGCCCACGCCCACGGCCCGGCCCGGCCCGGCCGGCGGCGGTGGCGGCGGCGCGCGCGCGCGTGTGGCACACCTTGGTCCTTTTCCTTGCTTCTCAAATTAAGTGGAATAATTCTCACAATATAAGTCAAGTCAAGGACCGTTGGTCTTCCAATCCGGTACAATTAATATTCTCCTCAATTACACACCATAGAGTTTATTTGATTTATTAAATCTAAAATGGGCCTAGCCCATAATAAATCCAACAATCCCCACCAAACTCTAGGGTTTGTAAAAGTAAAGCATCGAACCACAGCTCTTTGATATACCAAGTGTTTCGGTGGAGACTATTAAGTTGAACATCCACCTAGAGCAAGAGTTTCACCCATTCACAACTCGAACAATGGACTATGCCTTGAATTGACGGTTTTGTGCGAGATGAGATTCACTCAAGTCCTTTACGATACTTGGGCAGCTAAAGACATTCCCGTTGTTTGAAGCATATAAGTCACACTTCGTGCCTTTCATGAGTATTTAGGGATTACCCAAGTCCCATAGACGTGACCAAAGATCGACTCATATAGGTGTACTCCTCAAAAGATGTTCGTAGGACAACATCTCACCTCAATAGGCTCTTGGAATACATTAAGGTAAATATACCATCCCGCCTTACGATAGGAAAGATGTGCATCGAAATGAGTCAAGAAGGGATCTTTCCTCTCGATCTACTACTAGCTTGTTTCACCACTCCAATTCACGGGATCTCCGATCACAAGGAGCAAAGTTACCACTAAAGTAGACCTCATGTGGGTCTCATACCCATTTCTCTCGATGCACTTTCTATCACATTGCGTGACGAGACCCTTAGTAAACCGATCTGCGCGCATTATTCGACGTATGGACATAATCCAACGTTATAACTCCGGAGTTTTTCAGCTTTTCGACGATTTTAATCTCCTCTTTACATGCCTTGTGGACTTCATGTTACTCCTTGAACTCGTTTACCTTTGTAATAACAAATCAAGTTATCACAATTCATGGAAATAGCCGGTATTGGTTTCTCAACTACCGGTAAATCCATTAGGAGATCACATAACCACTCGGCCTCAGCCCCCACAGTGTCTAATGCCGCAAGTTCCGCTTCCATTGTAGACTTCGTTAAGATAGTCTCGCTTGCAAGACTTCCAGAAACAGCGCCACCTCCAAGCAAGAACACATATCCGCTTGTGGCATGAAGCTCATCGGCATCGAGATCCAGCTTGGCATCACAATAGCCTTCTAGCACTCGGGGTACCCGTATAATGAATACCATAAGTCATAGTACCTTTCGGGTAGCGCAACACTCTCTCTAGAGCACGCCAATGATCATCTCCCGGTTTTGAAATAAACCGACTCGGCTTGCACACAAGATAAGAGATGTCGAGGCCTAGTTGCACTTGCCAAGTACATCAAAGAGCCAATGATCTCGGGAGTATGTTAATTGATCCCTTGCAATTCTTCTATTCTTTCTCGAATCATGCTAGGGTCATAAGGTGTGGGAGCGGGATCACGATCCACGAAACCAAAGCGACTCAACACCTTTTCCACATAGTGAGATTGTAACAAAGTTACCCCACCATCACCTTCTCGATAAGCTTGATGTTTAGAATGACATCGCTTCTCCCAAATCCTTCATATCAAAATTGCTTGATAGAAGATTCTTCACATCCTCAATGACCTTGAGGTTTGATCCAAAGATCAATATGTCATCAACATAAAGGCATAGCATGATAGCCTCACCCCCACCATGTTTATAATACACACACGAATCCGCCTCATTCACAAAGAACCAAATGGTAGTGAGAGTATTATCAAACTTTTCATGCCACCGCTTAGGAGCTTGTTTCGTGCCATACAAAGATTTTAATAGCCTACACACCTTGTTCTCTTGACCATCCGCAATGAAACCATCCGGGCCGATCCATATAGATCTCCTCATCCAACTCTCCATTTAGGAAAGCTTGTCTTTACATCCATCTCGATGAATGATAAGACCATGAGAGGCTGCCACGGCTATCAAAGTACGAATTGTAGTCAATCGAGCCACGGTGAATAAGTGTCAAAGAAATCTTCCCCTTCTTTACGGGTATATCCTTTGGCCACAAGTCTTGCCTTGTACCTCTCAATGGTACCATCGGGCCTAAGCTTTTTCTTGAAAATCCACTTGCATCCTATAGGTTGACAAACCATAATGACGGTCCACGACCTCCCATGTTCCATTACCCATAATAGATTCCATCTCACTCCTTCGCTTCCTTCCATAAGTCGGATCGGGAGAAGAATAGGCCTCTTGTATGGTGGATGGCGTGTCTTCCACAAGGTATACTATGAAATCATCACCAAAAGTTTTAGCAACTCTTTGCCTCTTACTCTTGCATGTGACTATAGTATCATCCTCCTCAGGGATGTGCAAAGGAGATTCCTCAGCATGATCTATGGGAATAGATACTTCTTGCTCATTTGAAACTATATTCTCATGATTTGTTTCACTAGGTGTAGACCTCTTTGGAAACTCATTCTCAAAAAATGTAGCGTCTCTTGATTCCATGATAGTATCAACATACATATCGTGCACATCAGATTTTATAATTAAGAACCTATAACCAACACTATAGAAGGCATAGCCCAGGAATATACAATCAACAGTTTTAGGCCCTAGCTTACGCTTCTTGTTTATTGGCACATTCACTTTAGCCAAACACCCCCAAGTGCGCAAGTAAGAGGGTTTAATCTTTTCTTCTCCCATTCCTCGAATGGTGTAATCTCTTTGTTCTTTGTAGGAACTCGTTCGGGACATGACACGCGGTCAAGATTGCCTCACCCCACCATTCCTTGGATAATCCCGCTTTGTACTCAACATGGCATTTACCAAATCGGTTAGAGTGCGGTTTTTCCTTTCGGCAATCCCATTGGATTGTGGTGAGAATGGAGGTGTCCTCTCATGAACAATTCCATGTTCCACGCAGAACTCATCGAAAACATTAGAGAAATATTCACCTCCTCTATCGACCTTAAACGTTTTATTTTCCTCTCAAGTTGGTATTCAACTTCGGCTTTATAGGATTTAAAATAATTCAGCGCTTCATCTTTTGTTTTTAAGAGGTACACATAGCAAAATCTGGTGGAATCATCTATAAAAGTGAGAAAATATCCTTTGCCACCTTTAGTCAAAATTCCATTCATCTCATAAAGATCAGAATGAACAAGTTCTAGAGGTGCCGATTCCTCGCCTCAACGGCCTTGTGGGGCTTGCGGGGTTGTTTTGATTCAACACAAACATGGCACTTAGACTTTTTGACTAGGTTAAATTTAGGAATTAAATTGAGGTTTGCTAGCCGCATAAGACAACTATAACTTGCATGACAAAAGCGTGAATGCCACAAATCGGATTCATCGGAAAAATCAACCGAGTTTACCAACTTATTACAAACATCATGCAAGGATAGGCGGAAGGACCTCCGCAATCATAACCTTTTCCAACAAAAGTACCATGTTTAGAAACAACACATTTATTCGCCTCAAGAACAACTTTGTAGCCATCTTTACAAAGCATAGATGCGCTAACAAGGTTCTTCTTTATTGAGGGCACATGCTGCACGCTCTTCAATGGCACCGTCTTTCCGAAGTAAACTTCGAACGACCGTACCAACACCAAGAACATGAGCACGCGACCCATTTCCCATCAACAAGGCGCCAGACCTCCCGACCTGATAAAAAGAGAACAAAGAAATATCAGCACACACATGTATATTGGCACCACTATCCATCCACTACTCGGTGAATTACGACGAAAGAACAAATGGTAAAGAATTACCATACCCCACTGTTCCATCTGCGGCCTCCGTAGTGACAACATTTGCTGATTTCTTCTCGGATTGAACTTGCGATCTGGGCAATCTCTAGCCCAATCTTTGTTCACTCCCACAAACAAAGCAACCTCCCTTGCTTTTGTTGGTGTTGTTCTTCTTCTTAAACTGTGCCGTCTGAACAGGCTTTGGAGAATTCTCTTGCTTGTTTTGTTTCTTCTTCTTGAACTTGTTGAATTTCTTCTGCACCATATTTGCAGAAGCGGTCTCATCACCTTTCCCTTTGTCCTTTGCCCTTGCCCTCTCCTCAACATCAAGAGTGCCAATGAGCTCCTCAACATTGAACTCCCGCCTCTTATGTTTAAGGGAGGTGGCAAAATCCTTCCAAGAAGGTGGTAACTTGGCGATTATACCGCCGACCACAAACTTATCGGGAAGAAGACAAGGGAATAGTTCGAGTTCCTTAGCCGGTGCTGAATCTCATGAGCTGTTCCACTACGGATCGGTTCTCCACCATCTTGTAGTCATACAAACTGCTCCATGAGGTACACTCACTACCAAAGATCGGTTACTCCAAACTTTCCAACAAGTGCATCCCACGGTGCTTTCCCGGTGGGAAGAATGATATAGCTCTTCCGAAACTTTGCATCCAATGCACCGATCACCGCTCCCTCTAAAGAGGTTGTCATCGCCTTAAACTTAGTCCTCTCGCTCCGCAGACAAGTTTTCGAGCTCGCCCTCGCCGGCGTGATAACAAGACATAGCAATCAACCACAGTTCCATCTTAGCTTTCAAAAGCAAGAAATTCTTTCCATCAAAAGAATCGGGTTTTAATGCAAAGCAAGAAAACCTCGACGTAAAAATGCCTATCATTAGGCTTTTGGATTGTTAGAAAATAAGGCAATTTCCATGTCAATTTAATTCCATAAATTAACAAAATGATGATGACATTTATATAATCGTAAACAAAGATCATAGCATCAATCATGTTCAAAAGAACATGAACCATGTGATTGATAATCATGCAAAGCATATCATAATCAAAGACATATAAACATGATATATATTGCATAGCATCAAGATTAAACATGTATATCATGGCTGAAAACAGATTGCATAAGAAACATATCAACAGGGGCTCTTTGGAACATGCGAGAGAACAACCGACGAAACATTTTAACAGCACTATTGGAACAGATAGATAAAACATATAACAGACAGCAAGAACAGAGACAATATAAGGGCTGACACGATGTTCTGGATCTAGTGAAACATAGCGACAACACATACTGAAGCATCGCATAACATCTATCGAAACAGGCATGATCAGAAACGTGAAAACTAAAGAGGAGATGAACAGTTCATACCCCTTCGTCTGTCCATCTTCTAACGCCATGATGAAGACTTGCAGTAGCCGATCTCTTCTCCGGGATGTAGAGGAAGAAGACGAACTAGCCGATCTTTTCTCCGGGATGTAGAGGAAGAAGACGAACTCTTCCCAACGCGAAGAGCAGCAACAATGGAGGTTGGGCAGTCGCGAAGACGCTCCCCAAAAACCTAATTGCCGACCCCCCGTGCAAGGTCTCAATCGGCAGAGGCTCCGGAGGCACCTGCCCTCTCGCTTCACCGTGCGCGCGGATCAACGAGATGGGAACTCTCTGTTGCTGCTGAGGATTGCGGTTCTGGTTCTGTGTTCTCCCTTTGGAGGAAGAGGGCGGCGCCCTTATGTAGCCGGCCAGGAAGAGGAAGAGGAAGAGGTTGCGTAGGAGCCGAAGGGTTAGACGGAAGACGGAGAGTTTAACTGAGTTGAAACTCCCGTATGTGAGTGCTAAAAAGTTAACACGTCACGTCCGCCCGCCCGCCACGCCCACGGCCACGGCCGGCGGCGGCGGCGGCGCGCGCGCGCGCGTGTGGCACACCTTGGTCCTTTTCCTTGCTTCTCAAATTAAGTGGAATAATTCTCACAATATAAGTCAAGTCAAGGACCGTTGGTCTTCCAATCCGGTACAATTAATATTCTCCTCAATTACACACCATAGAGTTTATTTGATTTATTAAATCTAAAATGGGCCTAGCCCATAATAAATCCAACACCAATTGCATAAGAACTACATAAGGATTTATTTATTTGCTCGAACGATCTTCCTCTACCAGCAAAGGATATGCTGAAAGGCATCTCGAAGCATGGAATGGCTCTCCTATCTTCCTCATGTATTGTTTTCTCTATTTTGAGTTCCCCCATTTAGGAATCTACTGTTTTTTCCAGATATCTACGCCTGGTCATTGTAAGAGTGCTAGATGGGACGAAGGGCTCATGCTCTGTGGTTCCTGTTAGAGTTAAGACTTATGGGAATGTTTTGATTGTCGGTCCCATGCTGACATGTATATTTGCATTAACCTGCTGCCACCACAATCAGGTGAAGTTACAGTAATAATCTATTAGAATTTGCCGATGGATTGTGGTGCAGTCTTCAATGGTTATAATTCTGGGCAAAGAGTTTTGGAGGACTCGGCAAATGATAGATTAAATGATGTCGTTGTGTTCTTTTCGGCGCTTCTCTTATTACCTACATTCTTCCTATTTACACGGTGTCGTGCCCTTTAGATAACGTGGCCGTTCTCCTTGCTTTCGAGGTTTGAGGATGCTTATATTTTCCCTTGCTTACAGAATGGTGTTCCTCACGTCATTACTGCTTGCTTATTGCTTTTTTTAAAAAACAAAATGCTCTTCTGGAATTTCTTCGTCTTCTACAGTGATGGTTTGTTAGGATTGCCTTCACGCTGCTTCCCGTGCTCCTTAGATCAGGTACAGCCACTCTCTTCCTTGCTCTGTCTCACAATCCATTGAAGATGTTGTCATCAACTCATGATTACAAACTGACCATTCTCTCTTCAACTATTTATAAACTGCAACCTAATCCAGCTATTTACAAACTGCAACCTAATCCAATCCCTACACCTGTATGCACAGGACTACGAAGGAGCGGTGGTTGCGTTCGAGCAAGCACCGAAACTTGACCTACGCGACGACGAGATCAACAAAGTGTAAGGTACGCATTTCTTGTTCCCGGTTCCACCTTCGTTATTGCCCAAGTTGACCCTATTATCTACTGGAATATGAGCATCTAAATTTTGAAATGAAAGCCTTCATACACCCTTGTAATCTGTGAATGGTATCTTCAGGCTTTTTGGTTCACTTCAAAACTGCGGGAGGCCATTGCTCCTATGGAGGACTCGCTTCCAGCATGGAGCAAGGGAATCCTTCAACTGAACCAAGCTGATGGGGGCCCTATACAACATGTACACCTAGCATACTAATGTAGATATTAAACATAGCTATGTGGTGACTATGTTCCATTCCGTCAATCGAATAGACCCCGTGTGTACAGATTCATAGTGCCCGACTATGTTTGATTATGTTGCTTAGTATTACTCAATTTGTTCATGAGTTCTTGTACCATGCACTCAATCTTATGGATATACATCTGTGATCTATTTATCCTATGTAAACTACTGTGTCCTCGCTATGACAACTGTTGTATTCGTCATTGCCACACATCTTTCTACTTGGCGCGCAAGTGCGCGCCATTCTACTAGTACTCACTATTGCTATAAAAAATAGCAAATTCTTAGGGGACACGTCATGTCTATAATCTTGTGTATGTCTGACAGAAGAGTAGTCCGCAGGAAAAGAGGGAGATAATAATGCCACCCACATCTGAACAGCTACTAGCGGCCATGAGGCGCCACTTTTTTTTTTTTTTGGAGAACATGCAGTGGCATGTATTTCATTAAACAGAAGAGCAGCCCGTACACGCCAAGCCGAAGCTTACCAAGCCGAGAACACACACGCCCCGCCATGAGGCGCCACTTGCTTCAGAAAAGGCAGTCATATGCTCTTGCTCTGTCTGTCTCCTTCGAGTATCAAATTCAGGTTTCCCTGACTTTGTGTCAAATGGGTAACAATACACAACTTCAATTTGTGGATATCAAATTGTAAATCATCTTGGGTAGTTACGTTCCGGATTGGAGTGCACCATTGATAAATGGATTGGAGGGAATCGAGGGTAGAAATCAGCATGGAATTTGGGAAGAATAGCAAGAACACGTAGAGGTCGGTTCGACGATCGGGGGATTCGGGGTTCGAGACTAGTATTTAGTTCTTTGATGGTTTGCCAATTCAGTTTCTTTTGAGCAAATTCAGTTTGCCGATTTTGGAAGCAGGGTACCTAGTGCTCCTGTAGCGAATTCCATGGCTCCCGAGGTCAAAGGCAGAGCAGCTTGAGTAATTGTTACTGAGATATGCTCACCTAATTAATCGCTTCTTGCAGACTTAACCGATCATTTCATCAGTTAACCAATATGAGAAGAACTTCTCTGACGAGGACGTAGAAATCAGAAACATACTAGCAGGTACACCCGTGCTTCGCCCAGGGCAGCAAGTTAGAAATATAGCATGTTATATGACTATTTATGGAAGCAATGGAAGTATCCCTTTGTAGAATATAGCATGTTCCAGTTTCTAGGGGTCATTTTGCCATGGTGTAAAGAAAATGCACCATTCGGCAAAGTTGTTGAAGTGGCAGTATGATCATGAAAGATGAGTAGTTAGATGAATAAGGAAACAGGTAGAAGTCTAGAACCCTGAGCTGTGCAGGAAGACGGATTAGTGTTTACAGATTCACAACTTTAAGGCAGAGCTGTTGCCAATACAATCATGTTGGGAAGAAAATGCAGGAAGGCGAATATTAGGATGGAGCACATGTAATCTTTTTGTTAATAACATGTCCGTAATCTTGTGCATTCTGAATTAGTTGAGGTAGACACGGATTCACCAGTCAATACAAAAAGCAGGATGAGAAAAATAAGACTAGAAAAATTTGGGGTTGGGGTGGTGACGGTGCCGGCCGCTCCCACACACCATCCAGAGCCATTCTCGAATAATTCATGATCATGTACACCCGAACACGTTGTCTGTGCGTAGTGCAGTGACAGCATGCATGCTCGAATCTCCATGCCAACAATGCAATTTAATGAATAATCCGTCAGCCTTTGCCGCCCCTGAAGATGTCAGCGGTCACCGCCGCGGTGGTGTTGCCGGCAATGGATGAAGGCGCGGGCACGGAGGGACTTTATTGTGTATTAAACCCTCCCCGCGCAACTCTGATGGACAAGCGTCTCTCGGATCAGCATGATGCCTTGGAGAACAGGGGAAGGGCCACAGCAACGTCGACATAGCCATGGAGAAGGGCTTCGACGACTCCGAGATCGAAGCCGACAGGAAGAGAAAAATAGCACACAGTCATTAAGCACAGTAGTGATTCTGTGCAGGGAAACACACACCGAGAAGGGCTTTCAACCTATAGCTTACATTAACAGCAGTGATAAAAGGAAGAGAAAAATAGCACACATAGTCATTAACCACAGTAGTGATTCTGTGCAGGGAAACACACACACACACACACAAAAAAACACACACACACACACACACACAATCTCTTAGACTACCCACAGCGGCGTCCGCAACACCATACTGGAGTACTGGTTTTCAGTAAATTTTGCTGCAGCGGCTTCTGAGAAAGGATCCGGAATGAGGCGGAACGAGCCGGCTTCCGGGAAAGGCAGCGTTTGTACGGCTCATGCTCTAAAAGCTGGCGGGCCCACCCATCAGCTACAGCGGTGAGCATGCAGCACAGACAGAGGGCATGCGCGTGCATGGGCGAGAGGAATATACGGTGGGTCCCACATTTTCAATTAACTAAAAGTGCTATAACTCATAAATAAAAAAACTAAACTAAAATTCTGATTACACCATTAAATTTGTTTCAATAAATCCTTCAAAACAAGATCTCACATGAATATATTTAGATAAAATTTATTTGCAAACATGTGGGCTCCACTATTGGTAGTTGGTATAGAGTATGAGATATTGAGGATGATGAGTGCAGAAGAAAAGTGTGTAGAGGAAAGAATCTTGATGACCAGGATGAAATATTCTTTGTAGAGGAAGAAAATGGAGTACCACGAGTGCGGATAGTCTTATCACGTCAATTGATAAGAGATGTGAGGACACATGGTTTTTACCATAATCATTGTGTGGACCTTTGTGTGATGAGTGATTGTCAAAATGCCAACACAAGGCGTGTGTGTGTGAGTCTTACTAACCGATGGCACGCGGATACGTGTCAAACAATGGTATCTCTTGGCTCATGTTGTCTGCGAGTGTCGAGCTCGGAGAGGGTGGCCGACGGTCGGTGAAGATCAAGTAGGGCGTGCCGTCTTGACGGACCCGGGTGCGGTGAAGGGCGGACGTGAGGCTTGGATCGAGGACCCGAGGACCGGGTGGCCAGCCGTGGTGGCCGACAGGCTGGGACATCGACGAGCGCAAGTGTACACGGCGGGGACGCGTACGGGCTACGCTACTCGCGGAGGGTTTGGTGGTTTCGCCTCAAAACCATCGGCGGCGGGTTTCCACGGTTTGCGCCTCAAAACCGGGGCGGAGGTCCCGATGCGGACGGACGACACGTGGCGGCATCGGGGAGATTGCTTGGAAGCAAGGCTACCGGTGAGGAGGCGCGGTGGCCGTCGGATCAAGAGAAGGCCGAGTTGGACCCTTATGCCCCTGGCTAAGTGGTTTGGCTCTTCATGTATCCAAGGGCAAAGAGGGAATGTAAAATAGGCTTGCCCCTATAAATAAAGGATGAGGGTCTCCCTTCCCCCTCACCTCAGCCATTTCCATTTCTTCCTTTAGGATTTTCCCTTCCTCTAGTTGCTGTGTGAGAGAGAGGTCTGCAAATCTTTCGATTTGTACTCGAACCAGTGTGGCAAGCGAATCGCCGAGTATTCGCTGTTTCCTCCGAGTTTAATCATGGTGTCTTGATTTGCAGTTCTTGATTCTGGCTCTTTATTTTCCCTGGTGTTTTTTCAGATGATTTTTATGGGCAACTCTTCCTGTTCTTGTTCGCTGGACAGCAGGTTCCCCGTGTGTGGTCTTGGTCCTTGGCTTGAGTGCCCCGCGGCCCCGAAACAGGCAAGTCTTTCACCAAACTTTCTCCCCTTCCGTTGAATCGAGTGTTTTCTTCCGGAAGGAACTCCGGGAGCCGCTGTCTAGGCTCTCTCGGCTGCTACATGCCGTGTGCCCCCAAAATCAACTCATCGAGATCTCGGCACCAGCGGTCCCTAGCAGTCGAGTTTTTCCCCAGGCCTTCTCGAGTAACTTTTCTTTTGGATCTCGGGGAGTCGTTTCGAATACCTCGATTTGTTTCAGTTCGTCTTTGGAGTTCTTGCTCGTCATCCGTGATCTGCAGTGTCTTCCGCTTGCTCGTAGTCCAGCACCGAGAGGTACTTATTTCCGTGCGGGTTCTTGATTGTGTCTTCTACCGATTGAAAGCTGCCCTTGTTCTGTGAGAGAGCGAGACAAATTCCAGCAGACAGCGGCGTGGCTTTTAGTGCTTGAAATGATTTATCTTTTTGACCAAAGATCGATGTGGCAAAGGTGCGTGTGCTGAATTTATTTAGTCAAAAGTCCTTGCTTGTCTCCCGTGATTATCTAGCAATATTCATTGGAATATTAGATTAATCTGTTGAAAATCACGGTGTGCAAGAATTGCTTTGCCAGTCTTGTGCCTCTGCTAGCGGGGTGCGGTCCTCCGCTCGATTGGTTCTGAAGCCTTCGTGCTCGGTAGTTGTTTGATGCAGGTGTGTTTATCGTGAGTCAAGAAGACTCTGTTCGATTTGTTTTGGCCGAGAAAGCTGAAATCTTGTTCACGTGAAGTACTAAAGCATCCATAGACTATTCAAAGAAGTATTAAATTACTTCATGCTAGTATTCACGAGGTGCAAGATTGCTACTTGAATTGAACTCGATTTTTTATTCAGTTTGGCCCATGAGGATGGACGAATTTTCAGTTGATTTTACGGAGAATTTTCACTGGCCCCGATTCCTTATTTTGTGCACAGATTTGTCGTTTGTGCTCGATTCGCATTCCGCTTGTTGCCTTGGGTTTCTAACACCCTAAAGAATTTATCTAGATACTCCCATCACCGGTTGGTGCGAATATTTTAGATTTGGGGATTTTACTTGTTGGGGTTTGAATTTGGGACAGTGGCCAAATATTTCACGAGAAATTTGAGGCTCCCATTCACCACCCCTCTGGTCGCCGTTACCGGTCCTTCAATTGGTATCAGAGCCGGTTAAGGATCACTTCACCTTAATCGGTCCGTGATCCCCGAAGGCGACATCATGGAGAACCGTGGGCTTGGAAAGCCACCGCACTTCGATGGCAAGAACTATCCCTATTGGAAGATCCGCATGTCGGCGCATCTCCAAGGGATTGATTCGCGTGTTTGGGAGATCTGTGAGAATGCGGACTACGTGGTACTTGCTGCCCGTGTTGACCAAGCACAGATCGACCAACACAAGGCGAACAACACTGCCAGAACTGTCTTGTTTTCTGCTCTTTCTATGGAGGAATTTGAGCGTGTTTCTGATTGTACCACTGCTCGAGAGATCTGGTCTAGACTGCAGAAATACCATGAGGGTACTGCCCATGTCAAGACCAGACTCTATGAGACACACAAGAGAGAGTATGAGAACTTTGTTCAAATCGATGGTGAATCTATTGATTCTTTGTTCACTCGCTTTCAAACCATCGTGAACAAGATGAGGGCAAACAACCCTCAGATGCCCTATGACGATCATCGAGATCGCTTAAGCTTCTATATGCTCTAGATCGGAGGGTTTGGGAAGTAAAGGTCTCGGCGATCATCGAATCGCCCGGCTATGAGACTCTCACCGTGGATGAGCTGTTCGGTAGCTCAAGTCCACCGAGATTGACCACCGGACGCGCGAGGATCGAAAATCCGTCTCGCCCCTACCATGGCTTTGGTCTCGTGCGGAGGTTCAAGTTCTTTGACTAACCCTTCACACCTGTCTTTTGCCTTGTCTTCTACGGGTCTCGGCTACGGAGGAGCGAGATGGAGGCTCTTGGGGACGACGAGCTCGCCTTGGTGATTAGCCGGTTCTCACGGTTTCACAACAACCGTTTGAATCGCCGGCGTGGCATCACCAAGCAAGGATGCTTCGGGTGTGGAGATCCCGACCACTACGTCGCCAACCGTCCCAAGGCCGACAAGAACCACTACAACAACAAGAACGACTACGGCAAAGCGCAAGGACAAGCACGAGTCCTCTCGCACCCAAGTACAAGTACAAGTACAAGGGAGGATTCGACAAGGAAGCTGTCAAGAAGAAGTACCTTGAGAAGCAAGAGGCAAGGCAACGAGCTTTCCTCGCGTCCCTCGCCGATCTTGACGACGACTCCGACGGCGGCTCACCTCCAAGTGATGATGAGGCCGAGCAAAAGGTCGAGAACAAGTTCAACGGGCCGTGCTTCTTCGCGACTCCAAGCTTGGAGGCTACTTGCACCATGGCACTCGACGAGTCTACCCCAAGCATTGAGAAGAACGACGACACCGAGCCCGAGGTAGAACAAAATCTCGAGTCCCTTGCTGCTTGAGGTTGATAACTTGACTACCACTTTGCTTAGTCAAGATGCTTTGCTTAAGCGTGCTTTGCTCGTGAGAGAAAAGATTTCAAGGCTAAGTGGCAGCTTCTGTCAAAGAGCTAGAGTCTTTAGGGAGTCTCGTGCACATCTCGATGAGTCGAGTGTGATGCTTGTGCCATTCATATGGCGAACTCCGGCTGATGTGCGGTCTAAGTATGTGGCTTTGGTAGATGAGCTTGATGAGGTTAAGGCTAGGTCTGTCTCTGTGAGTCCTTGCAAATCTTGTGATGAGCTGAAGTCTGAGCTAGGTGAGAAAATGACTAGGATTGCCATGCTAGAGAAAACTAGTCAAGTTTCTAGATGTGTTTGTTGTGAAGCTTTGGAACTAGAACTAGACTCTTGTAGGCATGACAAGAAAAGGGCCGAAGAAGAAATCACAAATCTTCGGTCCATGCTTAGTTGGTTGTCTTGCGGTGAACCACGGCTTGGCATGATGATGAGTCGGTTCAAGAGGGGAACGACACAACGGGATTAGGCTTTGCTACGGGTGGGAAGGGTGAAAATGTTTTTGGTAAGGTTGGTGAACACAGTGGTATGAGTGCATCGAGAAATCCACCAAGCCTTCCACTACTCCCAAGTTGATCAAAATCACTCCACCACACCTAACAAGCCCAAGTGTGAAAGATGGTGTGTTTGAGGAACCTCCCAAAGCTTCACCTCCAAAACAAGTGTGGACTCCCAAGCCAAACCACCTAAGGAACCCACTTGACACACTTCCCGACATCTCTATTAAACCCCCTCCAAAGAACAAGCAAACCCAAAGAGTGACCCATACCCATGAGAGAGTGAGTAAACCATCACCCAAGAGAGAGGTGTATCACTGTGATTATTGTCACCATGATGGTCACTTGTTTGAGTTCTGCTTTCGGAGGAAGAGAGATGAGCGGCATGAGTACGAGCTTTTCCATAACTCTACTCATGGTGTGTTTGCTCCACGTTTCCGAGGGCACGGTGCTAGGCCAAGAGGTGCAACACCTCAAGGACCTAGGCCTCAAGGTGTGAGACCACGAGGTGGTCGTGCCGGCGGGGTTCGGGTTTTTCTTATGACCTTGGATCTCGTGACCATGGCTTTCGGTCTTACGGGATGAGCGGACCACGTTTTTCTCGTCGTGGTGATCGCTCTACTCAAATGGGACATGGCATGCATGATGCTTTTGTTAACACTTCTCGTGGGCGAATGAGCCAACACCGGTTTTCTCCTCGCCTTACTAACCCCAGTGTTGGGTCATTTGCTCATCCCATGTCTCGCTATTGATGCGGGATGAAGGGCCGGAGAACACGTGGCTAGTTGATTCCGGTTGCTCTCGACACATGACCGGGAACTCAAAATGGTTCTCCGGCCTCACCCAAATGAAGTGTAGTGAATACATTACATTTGGGGATAACAAAGAAGGGTAAAGTGCTTTCACGTGGGTCCATCCGTCGAATGAGAACTTTGTGCTTAAGGATGTGGCCTTGGTTTCAAATTTGCACTTCAATCGCTTCGTTTCTCGGCTTCTTGATGACGGTTTTGAGGTTCGGTTTAAGCCAAGACTTTGTCGTGTGCTTGATGCTCAGGAGAACCTCGTTTGCAAGATTGTGCCTTTTGGGAAAGTGTTTCGTGCTGATTTTTCTCGCTCATTTGGTCTTTCCCGCTGTTTGATGGCAAACTCCTCCTCAGAGCTCTGGAAGTGGCACCGCAAACTTGGTCACTTGAGTTTCGACTTGCTTGCAAGATTGAGCTCACTTGATCTAATTCGGGGTTTGCCCAGGCTCAAGTTTGAGAAGGATCTTGTTTGTCATCCGTGCCGTCACGGGAAGATGATTGCAGCTTCTCATCCTCCCGTGAACCAAGTGATGACCAAGGGGCCCGGCGAGCTTTTACATATGGACACCGTAGGTCCAGCTCGGGTCCGGTCGATGGTGGAAAGTGGTACGTGTTGGTCGTGGTTGATGACTTTTCTCGCTATTCGTGGGTCTTTTTCATGGAGAGCAAAGATGAGGCTTTTACTCATGTTCATGACTTGATCTTAAGGTTGCAAAATGAGTTACCAAAGCATGCCATGCGAGCTATTCGCAGTGACAATGGCACTTGAATTCAAGAATACTCATTTTGAGACCTTTTGCTCATCCATAGGTCTTGAACATCGGTTTTCCTCGCCGTATGTCCCACAAAGAAAATGGGATTGTTGAACGCAAGAATCGGACCCTTGTTGAGATGGCCGGGACGATGCTTGATGAGCATAGGACTCGTAGGCGCTATTGGGCTGAAGCAATCAACACGGCTTGTTATGTTTCAAATCGCATTTTCCTTCGAGCTTTTACGAAGAAGACCTCTTATGAGCTGCGGTTTGACCGTTTGCCAAAAGTGAGCCATTTTCGGGTGTTTGGCTGCAAGTGCTTTATCTTGAAGAAGGGAAACTTAGACAAATTTGAATCGAGATCTTCTGATGGGATTTTTCTTGGTTATGCATCTCATTCGCATGCTTATCGAGTACTTAACCTTGAAACTAACCGTGTCATGGAGACTTGTGAAGTCACCTTCGACGAGACCGCACCTTGTTCCTCTCCCGTCTTTGAAAGTGCGAGGTGATGAGGAGATGAACAAGAGCATTTTTGTGGAGGAGGAGCAGGACGATGCCGATTGGGGTGATCCCGAGCCGACTCCACCGCTGCCCCGATTGACCCTGCGACGACTACTTCGGTTGACGGCCCCACTGCTACATCTTCCACCACATGGGGACCGTACGACCGGGCTCCTCGGCTTGTTCCAGCTGCACCCGAGGGAGCTCCGACCGCTGTTGAGGAGGCGTCTTCATCAAGGGAAGCACCGCGACACATTCAGCATCGCCATCCTCCTTCAACCATGATCGGTAACATAAATGAGCGGGTCACTCGCAACGGATCTTATGAGATTTCGCACTTTGCACATTCTCGCTTTTGTTGCAAGTTTCGAACCCAAAGAAGTGGTTGAGGCATTAACTGATCCAGTTGGGTGAATGCCATGCATGAGGAGCTTGAGAACTTTGAGAGAAACCAAGTGTGGGTTTTAGTGCCACCTCCACCTCGGTGTCATCCCATAGGAACCAAGTGGGTGTTCAAGAACAAGCGAGTGAGGATGGGGTTGTGGTGAGAAACAAGGCTAGGTTGGTTGCTCGGGGGTACCGTCGGAAAGAGGGGATAGATTATGAGGAAACTTTTGCACTTGTTGCCCGTTTAGAAGCCATTAGGATCTTCCTAGCTTATGCGGCTTCGAAAGGGTTCAAGCTGTATCAAATGGATGTAAAGAGCGCTTTTAAATGGGTACATAGATGAGGAAGTGTATGTGAGGCAACCCCTGTGCTTTGAAAATCCCAAGCATCCCGACCATGTTTTTAAACTCCACAAAGCCCTATATGGTCTCAAACAAGCCCCAAGAGCGTGGTATGAGCGATTGAAGTCCTTTTTGCTGGGCAAGGGTTTTACCATGGGGTCGGTTGACAAAACTTTGTTTCTCCTCAAGCATGGCGGTGACACTCTCTTGGTGCGAGATTTATGTCGATGACATCATTTTTGGTGGTTCGTCACATGCTCTTGTTGCAAAGTTTTCGGATATGATGAGCGGGAGTTCGAGATGAGCATGATGGGTGAGTGACGTTCTTTCTCGGTTTGCAAATCAAGCAAACTCGAGAAGGGACATTTGTACATCAAGGCAAGTACACGAAGGATCTTCTAAAGCGCTTCGACATGGGTGATGCCAAGCCACTTCAAACTCCCATGTCGACCACGACCGCCCTTGGATGCTGATCTAGAAGGAGAAGTCGTGGACCGAAGGAGTATCGCAGCATGATCGGGTCGTTGCTGTACCTGACGGCGACAAGGCCCGACATCCAGTTCGCCGTCTGCCTTTGCGCACGCTTCCAGTCTTCACCGCGCACTTCGCATCGGCAGGCCGTCAAACGCATCTTACGGTACCTTCGCTTCACTCCCGAGCTTGGTCTATGGTACTCGACCTCTTCATCTCTTTCTCTTTCGGGTTATTCGATGCGATTATGCGGGTGATCGAATTAAGAGAAAGTCCACTTCGGGAACTTGTGAGTTTTTGGGTTCGTCGTTGATCTCTTGGTCTTCTCGCAAACGGTCTTCTATTTCCCAATCCACTTGTGAGGTGAGTATGTCGGCTAGCTGCTGCGTGTTGTTCTCGGTTGCTTTGGGTGGTTGCTACCTTGAGAGACTATGGGTTGAACTTTAGGAAAGTGCCTCTTTTCAAGGACAGCACTAGTGCCATTAGCGTTGCTAAGAACCCGAGTACTCCACTCAAAAACCAAGCACATTGAGATCCGATATCACTTCTTGAGAGATCACCAAGAGAAAGGAGACATAGACCTTCACTGTGAGAACCCATGAACAACTTGCGATATCTTCACAAAGCCCCTCGATCAAACCCAGTTTGCCCACTTGAGAGCGGAGTTGGGCATTTGCTACCCTTTTTAGAGTAGGGTAGCTGTATTTTGATGTATAGTATGATCTTTGGCTTTCTTCTTTGTTTTTGTTTGGCTTTACATGTGTATCATATTGCATATCATCATGTATCATATTATTTTTATTGAGCTTCATGACTATAGTAGTTTTTGATTACATTCATGCTCTTGCTAGTATGTCTTGTGTATGTCACTTGGAGCTTGCGGCTTAGGCTTCTTCGATCACTTGTTACATGTTATGAGCTAAGCTGTTTTCTAAATGTGAACCCGCTTAAATCTTGATGCAACCCGAAAAATGTTCACCTTTGAGATGGCAACTAGCATGTGTAGGTTTTGTGAGAACCTTGTTGCTTTCATATGTATGCTTGAGTTGCTATGTCTCATGTTTCTTGAGTCATTCACTTAGCTCGGATCTCTTGATAATCTTGTGCTAAAACTTGATGTCTAAGCTAAGAAATGATGAAAAGTTTTGAGTTGGATCTTTTCTCGTCCCACGGCAATGTCACGAGATTGCTTCTCATTCATTCGAGTGAGATGAACTTGGGCATTGTAGTGCTAGTCCACAACCACTCGTGACGAGACAAAGCTCTTCCCACTTGCACTAAGGGATGAACTCGGCGTGGTTGAAAAACATGATAAAAACAATCTTTTGGCGGACAGTTTTTGATCCTCTCGTTTACACATGTCTAAATGAAACCTTGTTAACTACTTGTTTTAACTCGATCAATGTTGTAGTTACAAGTGTTGTTAAGTGTATCTTTGAGACATGATGTGTGACCGTTATATGGGGTAGTTCACTCTTGTATACATGTGTTAGCACTTGTTTGATCTCCTGCTTACATGTGCCGTGCTATTCTTTTTGGTGAACACCTTTTATAAAATGCCCAACACCCGATCAAATGCTTATGTTTCATACTCCGTACCACTTGATCGGCTTGAGCATTGGTTTTGTCTTGTGCCATTTGTTATACACTTGCCATACTTGCTAGATCATCCATGTACTCAAATTGCTATACTTGTGAAGCTCGTCATTTTGCATTTCTTTCATGGCATGATTTGAGGGGGAGTTGCGCCTCTTTTGATCTAATCTTGATAAGTGCATGTGCCAACAAGGGGGAGAAACATCCACAAATCCAGAGAGCTCATTTGTGAGTATGCATTTGTCAAGGGGGAGTTGCACTTCAGTTTGAGCTGCTTTTGCTAGATGTGTTGAGCCGTTGCCTCACAAATCCAGAGAGCTCATTTGTGAGTATGCATTTGTCAAGGGGGAGTTGCACTTCAGTTTGAGCTGCTTTTGCTAGATGTGTTGAGCCGTTGCCTCTTCTTGAGGGTCTAGCAGTTCTTCATGTTTTTCTTTGCCTTGCTAGTGGTGTTGAGCCTTTTTGCCTCTTCTTGAGGGCTAGCTTTGGTTTTCTTGGTCGCGTCGAGCCGTTGCCCATGTCTTTGGGGACCAAGTTGTGATTTTGCTTTGCTCATTGCAAATGACCCGTTTTACGCTTTTCTTTGGCTCTTGGTCATTTGGATGGGTTGTCTCACAGTTTGTGTTGGTGTTGACAATGCACTCATCAAGGGGGAGATTGAGGACACATGGTTTTTACCATAATCATTGTGTGGACCTTTGTGTGATGAGTGATTGTCAAAATGCCAACACAAGGCGTGTGTGTGTGAGTCTTACTAACCGATGGCACGCGGATACGTGTCAAACAATGGTATCTCTTGGCTCATGTTGTCTGCAGGTGTCAAGCTCGGAGACGGTGGCCGACGGTCGGTGAAGATCAAGTAGGGCGTGCCGTGCTGACGGACCGGGTGCGGTGAAGGGCGGACGTGAGGCTTGGATCGAGGGACCTGAGGACCGGGTGGCCAGGCCGTGGTGGCGGACAGTGGGACATCGACGAGCGCAAGTGTACACGGCGGGGACGCGTACGGGCTACGCTACTCGCGGAGGGTTTGGTGGTTTCGCCTCAAAACCATCGGCGGCGGGTTTCCCGGTTTGCACCTCAAAACCGGGGCGGAGGTCCCGATGCGGACGGACGACACGTGGCGGCATCGGGGAGATTGCTTGGAAGCAAGGCTACGGTGAGGAGGCGCGGTGGCCGTCGGATCAAGAGAAGGCTGAGTTGGACCCTTATGCCCCTGGCTAAGTGGTTTGGCTCTTCATGTATCCAAGGGCAAAGAGGGAATGTAAAATAGGCTTGCCCCTATAAATAAAGGATGAGGGTCTCCCTTCCCCTCACCTCAGGCCATTTCCATTTCTTCCTTTAGGATTTTCCCTTCCTCTAGTTCTTTGTGTGAGAGAGAGGTCTGCAAATCTTTCGATTTGTACTCGAACCAGTGTGGCAAGCGAATCGCCGAGTATTCGCTGTTTCCTCCGAGTTTAATCATGGTGTCTTGATTTGCAGTTCTTGATTCTGGCTCTTTATTTTCCCTGGTGTTTTTTCAGATGATTTTTATGGGCAACTCTTCCTGTTCTTGTTCGCTGGACAGCAGGTTCCCTGTGTGGTGCTGGTCCTTGGCTTGAGTGCCCTGGCGACTGAAACAGGCAAGTCTTTCAGCCAAACTTTCTCCCCTTCCGTTGAATCGAGTGTTTTCTTCCGGAAGGAACTCCAGGAGCTGCCTGTCTAGGCTCTCTGGCTGCTCTGTGCCGTGTGCCCCCAAAATCAACTCATCGATCTCGGCACCGCAGCGGTCCCTAGCAGTCGAGTTTTTCCTGTGCCTTCTCGAGTAACTTTTCTTTTGGATCTCGGGGAGTCGTTTCGAATACCTCGATTTGTTTCAGTTCGTCTTTGGAGTTCTTGCTCTGTCATCCGTGATCTGCGGTGTCTTCCGCTTGCTCGTAGTCCAGCACCGAGAGGTACTTATTTACGTGCGGTTCTTGATTGTGTCTTCTACCGATTGAAAGCTGCCCTTGTTCTGTGAGAGAGCGAGACAAATTCCAGCAGCAGCAGCGTGGCTTTTAGTGCTTGAAATGATTTATCTTTTTGACCAAAGATCGATGTGGCAGTGCGTGTGCTGAATTTATTTAGTCAAAAGTCCTTGCTTGTCTCCCGTGATTATCTAGCAATATTCATTGGAATATTAGATTAATCCTGTTGAAAATCACGGTGTGCAAGAATTGCTGCCGAGTCTTGTGCCTCTGCTAGCGGGGTGCAGTCCCTCCGCTCGATTGGTTCTGAAGCCTTCGTGCTCAGTAGTTGTTTGATGCAGGTGTGTTTATCGTGAGTCAAGAAGACTCTGTTCTGATTTGTTTTGGCCGGAAAGCTGAAATCTTGTTCACGTGAAGTACTAAAGCATCCATAGACTATTCAAAGAAGTATTAAATTACTTCATGCTAGTATTCACGAGGTGCAAGATTGCTACTTGAATTGAACTCTGATTTTTTATTCAGTTTGGCCCATGAGGATGGACGAATTTTCAGTTGATTTTCTGGAGAATTTTCACTGGCCCCGATTCCTTATTTTGTGCACAGATTTGTCGTTTGTGCTCGATTCGCATTCCGCTTATTGCCTTGGGTTTCTAACACCCTAAAGAATTTATCTAGATACTCCCATCACCGGTTGGTGCGAATATTTTAGATTTGGGGATTTTACTTGTTGGGGTTTGAATTTGGGACAGTGGCCAAATATTTCACGAGAAATTTGAGGCTCCCATTCACCCCCCCTCTGGTCGCCGTTACCGGTCCTTCAAGATGTCAATTGACGTGACCGTGGTTTTCCTCGTTGTCCACCACCGAGGCTCCGTCAGGAAGCGCAGGTGTCCACCACCGAGGCTGTCACCGGCAATTTTCAGAAGTGCCGCATTGAGACAGGGGAAAACTTGCCAAGCACTGCGAGCGTTCGGGTAGTTTGGCATTTACTGGGCCCAGCAAAATCTTTTCCAGCCCGAGAGGAGGCTAGGCTAGCTAACAAAAATGAGCATTCAGATCAAGCACTTCATCGTCGAGGACAATACCGTGGCCAGTTTAATGAATTCGTTTGTGATTTTTCTATAAAGTATAAAACAATTCGTTTGTCAACAAAAGCTGTTCAGAAGCAGAGTCGGCCCAGAAGTAGGACTAGCGAACGAGACATGTCGTCCTATGGCTATAATTTCCTGTCTTCCTCTCGTGCATGCGTACATATAGACACAGATGAAACCAAAAGGACCAGCAGAGAGTTTTGCAATTTTCTGAGCTAAGGGTTTCGATTTCTGAAACAGAGTAACTATGCTGCATCTTGCATAGTACACTATGTTTGCCGTCGTTTATTTAAGCAGAAATCAAACTAAAATATGCACATAGGTACCGTGTTTGTAGCAAATAATGCTGATGTATACGATTCCAATGCAACAACTGTGGATCCACTGCAAGAGCTAACCAGAAAACAGAAACAGAGCTCAAGTTTCTTCCTAGAAGCAGAGTTCACACACAACGTATGAATAGAGCTCATCCTGCATTCCTGCATGCAAACCAGGCAACTTACTAATAGATCACGCACTACTCCATCTGAAAAACACGATAAAAAGTAGAAACTACTGGGAAACTGGGTAACTCATCAAGCATAGTAGGCTTTGAAGCTTTCTTCATTTCAGGTGTGTCAAGTTACTGAGACTCACCGTGACTGATAATCAAGAAAAAAATTACTGTCTACTCCTTTGGATGTGGTGACATATAGCAAGAAAAGCTTTGCGGATAACAACAAACAAAAACGACAGTGGCAGTATATAGGCGTCCTTCAATTTGGCACAACAAAAGTGATATCCTTAAAGGGCCCATCCTTAAATTACATGCACGTAGTACGTGATACATTTGAAGTGAGAAAAAATAATAAAGAGCAAGCAGGTAATCAGTACCAGCGGATATTTATTATTAATTAAGGAATGTTTGAAGAAGTGGTAGACTGAAACTTTGATGATCATCCAAGAGAATGCATTGGACAGGTACGGCAGCAATCTTGTTGCATCAGCAACTCTGATTAGGAACCATGCTCCAGACGAATCAAAAATCGACATGTTGCAGCAGCGAATCTGGGAGAGAGCGGATAAGAGGATGTAAAGGTGCAAACTCTTGAATAATCGGCATGTTGCAGCAACGAACCGAGGATGTGTGCGTGTATCAATAAATTAATTAATAGGCCAGCTGAAATACGAGACGAAGCAGAAAATGCAATTGACAGTACAGAAGACAAGGCCATGGGAGAGAGAGATCATACGTGCACCATCATCATTATGCGATGTCAGCTAGCTCCAGGGTCTCCTCCTTGTCCTCTTCATCTTTATCCGATCGCCTGTAATTGGATTTGTTTTTCGTTAAAACAAGAACAGCGGTGGCCGGTGGAGCTCAGGGTTAATTGAATGGGATGGAATTTACAGCGATTACCTCTTCATAATTCCTTTCTGATAGTATTCAATTTGGAGTGTGGGGCGGTTGCGATGGGCTTTAATTGCACCCCCTAGTGCAGCGTCCTCTCTCTCCACATCATCCTCATAGGCACCGCCACATCCGAAATCTATGCTGACCCTGCGAATGGATGGGAGGTACTCCAAGCCGAGATTCCCGCAGCTGACGCCCTCGCTCTGCATTAATTTCTTCACAAGGACACAAAACTCAAGCTCCTCGAGGCTTAGCATAGAAACTACTCTGCTGTTGTCTTTCTTCTGACACTCTCCACTAGCCACAAAATCGACCATTGACCAAGGCAACACCAAGGATCTCAAGTTCTGGAAATATCCATCTGTTTCAACGATAATACAAGTTTGTCCCAGGGACCTCAATTTGAGGTAACAGAGCTCGGGCAACCTACCCAGTGCATTGAGGCTCTGCTTGTCCAGATCATGCACATCTATCTCCAAGTGGAAGAGGCTAGGAAGATGCTCAGAACTAATCCACGATGGCAACTTGGGGAAATTGACATATTTAAGAAACAAACATCGGAGATCTCTATAGGTAGATGGCATTGCTGCATCCCAGACATTCATAATAACATCACAACCTTGAAGATCTATAGTTAGATGTTGCATCTTCTTGAGATTGCCTAGAGACTGCATCAAATGTATCTGCATGTTCTCATCCTTTATCCACGTACCAATGTTAAGCTTGAGCACCCTGAGTTCTGACAGGTTGCCTAGATCCTTCACAAGCTGCCTCTGGAACTCCTCACCGTCATTATATCCTCCTATCTATAACTCCTCTAGTGCAGTCAACTTCCCAACTAATACTCCAACTGGCGCAATGGTCCGCAGAGCACGTAGGCACACAAGCTGAGTAAGTTTGCCAATGCTAAATGGCAATTCCACATGTCCAGTCAAGTTCAATGTTTGTAGAAGCTTCAGACCACCTATTTCTTCTGGGAGCTTCCAAGAAAATCCACCTAGTATCCTGATCCCCAGGTACCTCAAATGTTGTAACTTTCCAATGTGCTCTAGGCCGTCGCATCCTTCGCTCAATGTGCAGCCGTCTAAAGCTAGCACACGGATAAGTTTTAACCTTGGATGCAAGGACCACTTAATAATATCACACTGCAAGACAGTAAATGACCTCACTTGTGGCAGGTTCACATGACTACTATCCCCGGTGAGATCTAGTTTTTTATTTTTTTGGACTAACCGACGGGTGTGACTTTGTGCCAATGTACCATCAACACTGACAAAGTTTTCCTCATTCGACATGGAAATGATTAGATCGAGCACCATATCATGAACCCGACAACTATCCATCATGCCATAGCCTTCATAATCCACTCCCTGGATCATGCTTCTATTTATGAGGTCATGGAAGTATTCCTCACCTACCTCGAATTGACGACGTCCTTCTTTCTCCTCAACAAACCCTTCAGCTATCCACTTCGATATCAATGAATCCTTGTCAATAAGAGAGTCTTCTGGAAACATACTTAGATACAATAAACAAGTCTTCAAATGAGAAGGAAGGTCATTGTAACTGAGAGCCAATATATACTTAGTATTTTCAACGTGCCTATCATCCTTATTACGATAGAAACCAGGAGATCTGCACACCTCATCCCATTTTTCCTTTGATTTGTCCAATAACAAACTAGCCATTGTGATGATCGCCAAGGGTACACCACCACACTTCTCTAGAATGGTATTCGATAGCTCTTCAGGATAATTATTTGAACATTTGTCTTCACCACCGAATATTCTTGTATAGAACAACCTTCTGGAATTATTATGTGAGAGTGGATCTAGCTTGTAAACTTTACCGGGGGCTGCTTTTTCTTTCCGAGTAGTTATTATTATTCTGCTCCCATTATTATCCTCTACAAAAGCCGGCTCGATTGTTTCCCAAGACTCGATCTCTCATATGTCATCAATGACAATAAGGTACCTATCCACATGACAGCCAACAGGTCTTAATTAGCTTGAAAATTTTGATTTTTCAAAAAAGATCTATAAAGAAAGAAACTTGACACAGAAAATATTAACAAAACAACATTTCGAGCGTAAAAGACAGTAACATTGTTTCATATGTATTATTACCACAGTTGACAGAAGGTTACATTCATGGTGGCTCTGTTTGGAACTGCGTCTCGATGAGCAGCTTCTCTCACTAGACAAAAAGATCCCATGCATGCAAACGCAGAACTTGTGGACAGTTACCTGCCAAGCAGTGACGGAACTAGCAGAATGGCAAAGGGGGGGCCGTTGTAGATTGTACTGCAAGAACAAATTGTTCTTTTAGGGGACAATTTTTTCCTACCCGAATTAGCATTACATACTGAATCAAAATTACACAGACCATCGCAAATCAGCAATTAAAATATAGAAATTTCGTCACATAAATAAATTATACTTAGTTTGCGGCTGCTTGCACTTGCTTGCTTGGCGCTAGCAGTGATGCTGCATGCTACCTGCTAGTGTTCAGAGGCTCTATGCGCTAGCAGTGATGCTGCATGCTGCCGCTAGCAGTGATGCTGCATGCTGCCTGCTACACGCTAAAATGTGCAGCACTACTCTCGTCTTCATGCTGTCCCCCAAATTTCTTCTATGTCTTGTATACGTAAGTGGATTAAGAGCCGTAGGTTCTACAAAATTTTTGCTGCATAGGGGGGGCCATGGCCCCTGCTGGCCCCCCCTGGTTCCGTCTCTGCTGCCAAGCACTTGGCTCGCAAATGAAAAACTAGGAACTGGCCTTGTGACTCTGCTTTGCGATTCGACGCTTGTTATGGTAGAAAGCACTGACATGTGAGGTCTACTCTTAAAAGTTTGTAGATAAAGTCAAGTGCCCAAACGCCTAGCATATTTGTGTACTGCTTACTTACTACCAAAAAAGCAACTTCTACAGGCGGTTCAAACAAATCTATAGGATCAAATTTTTTTAGCTTGCTTGTGCCTTGAGGCCTCTTAAAATGGGTGGGTCAGAAACCAGATATATTTTTATTTTCAAAATCTAAAAATCAACACCAAAATGTAGCAATTTTTTTAAAACCCGACACTGCCCCGACTAGCCGCACAACTGGTAAGTCATGTGGTTCACTACGTGAAGAATCCACAAAAAGAACACCCCTCCTTTTACAGTAGGGGCGGCTGGCTTTGGAGCCGCCATACAGTGGCCAAAGTCATTGTAAGGGCGGCTCAATCACCAGCTGCCCCTATAGTGAGGGGTCACTATAAGGGCGGCTGGTCCTATAGTGGGCCACTGTAGGTGCGGCTGATGATTGAGACGTCCCTACATTGGTGCATAGGTATAAATGGTTTTAAAAATTTAAATTTCATAAACTATCTCGGATAAAAAACTTTCTATGCAAAGTTTATAGATCTCAAAAAGTTATGAAACTTTGTAGTTAATAACTTTTTGACTTGACTTCATCTTATCATGCGAAACCTACGTTTTATTTTCTTAAATTTAAAATCTAAATTTCATAGATGATCTTGGATGCAAAAACTTTCTATTTGAATTTTGTAGACCTCAAAAGGTTAAGAAACTTTGTACTTTACAACTTTTTGATCTGACTTCATCTTTTCATGCAAAACCTACGTTTTAGTTTCTCCAATTTAAAATTTAAATTTTGTAAATTTTCTCGGATGGAAAAACTTTCTATATGAAGTTTAAAGATCTTAAAAAGTTAGGAAACTTTGTAGTTAACAACTTTTTGATTTGGCTTCATCTCGTCATGTGAAACCTACGTTTGATTTTCTCAAATTTGAAATTCAAATTTTATAAATGGCCTCGGATAAAAAAAAACTTTCTAGTCAAAGTTTGTAGATCTTGAAAAGATATGAAAAGTGCGAAAAATGATCGGAAAAATATGGTGTGGATAGAGTGGCATGGTGCATGACTGGCGAGGCCGAGGTCGCGTGTTCGAATCCCGTGTAATGCAAAGTGCGAAAAAATGCTCGAAAAAATATGGTGTGGACAGATTGGCATGGTGGATGATTGGTGAGGCCCTTCCTGTTTTAAATTTTTTTCTATTATTTTCAGGTTTTTGGATTTTTTTTTTAAAAATTCACTATAATGGTGGCTGGTGTTTGTGCCACCTTAAAGTGGTGAACCTTTCTTACAGTGAATCCCACTGAAAGAGCGTTCACGTAAGGGCCGTTGGCCCAGCCACCCTTATAGTGCAAAAAAGACCGCCCCTACAGTGCCAAACTGTAGTAGTGGTTTTAATTTTGATCTGCTAGTGTTTTTCATATGATTCGAACACACGAGACCTCCACTATTGCGTGAGCTTCCTTGGCACCATATACTAGTTGCTGTTATCTTTAATATCAACTCGGTAACCAAGCAGCGCAACATATTAGATAGGGGTACCACTCACATATGAGTATATGACATATAATGTTTTGGATTGAGTTAGGCACAAGGCTTTATCTGGTGTAGATTATGATGGTCCTGGCCTGAGAGGTGTTGGCTCGTGGTTATAGCGCGTTGGATAGATCCTCTGCGCTCTCCAACAATTGGTATCAAAACCAATAACCTAGAGAACATCTTTCAAAGAACATATAGGGTTGTCTGGTATGAAAACATAGTCCAGATATACGATAGAAGATTGTTAGGTTTAATCCTGCATCACTAGTTGATGGTGGAGGAGCATAAATCGAGACAGTATAAAATATAAGTCAATTTATCACTCACCTATTAGCCCAGTGTTCCACGTGAAGTAAGGCCCAACACATAGGTAAGTTATAGGCTCTGGACCTGGGCCTAAAGGGCGCTGCCTCATGGATGTATCCAGTTGTGTTAGATTTGCTGCGCACTCTAATAGTTGCTATGTGCACTAAATAAACTTCACCCTAGAACATTTAGTGAGAATGGTCTTTAGAGACAAACCTCTTAGAGGCCTTATTTAAGTCATTTCTATGGCGGACGTCTCAGTGGCTCATTGAGAAATGAGTAAAAAATAATTTATAAAAATATATAAGAGCTTTTAAGAACTATGCGGATGCAATAGACAATCGGAAAAAGAAGACTATCAAATTATTATTTGATGTACTACTACTTTTACTGGTTGTTTTGTATTAAGTTTAGAATGTTTAGATATATATTAGATATCCAAAACTCTTCTGAGTGTCTTTCTAAAAAAAATTATCAAATAAAAACATATTTGTGGGGCTACTGTTTCTAAGATGGCCACCTCTGATAATCTATTTATAGAGCAAGGGTTTGATTATTGCTGCCCTTGAGTAAGTTTGGAGGCGGGTGCTCTATTAAACCACCTTTGAATAAATTATGCATTATCTCCAAATACACATTTCTGCAGCTATAACATATAAACTTTATATATATAAAAATCCATAGCGGTGTAAGGTAGTTCCAATGTTGTTAAAAGAGCTAGCTCAATGGATTTTTTTTCGAGTAAAAAGATAGAGAATGATAAGATACCTATTCATGAAAAGTTAAGCGCACATAACTTCATGTGATTTATGTGTCTGTGTTCACACGTTTTATATGCTTGCATGTGAGATTAGTCATTTTTTATGTTTTTTTGAGTTCATTTGAATTAGCAAATTGACTATTGTAGAGGTTGTCCTAGCGTGCAATGCTATGCATAGCAGGTCAGATAGAGTGATGTAGGCCGACGCAAGAAAGAAAATTTTGCTTGCCCATGCATTATTGTGCAATAAATAACGTTATTACTAGAAGAAATATTTTTAGAGGGAATTCGGGGGGAATCAAAACGGTTCCCACTTACTTTTCATTTCACAGGTGCTCAGCAAGCCGAACGGTGAAAGGACGTACGCGTCAGTCCTCATACAAATTTTGAGAGGTACAAAGGGAGGCGAGAGAGAATACAGCAAAATAAGACGAACAACGAACTAGCAGGAGAGGAGAAACAATGAGACAACCCTAAGGTAAGTGTAGACACCAACTGAGAGCCGCTAACCGATCGCCGATTTGCGCCACCACTGAACAACGTACTCGCCGATTTCACCGATGCCGTTGTGACCCTCACCACTCCTCGTAGCTACGCCGCTACGCTGCTGCCCTCCACCTGAGAAGCGAAATGTGGAGTGGAACGAACAGTGGAATGGGGATAAGAGTGGTAACAGACACGCAAACCCAAGATCACCGGGCACGACGACCTTCTTTTGTGTTGATTGTGAGACATATAGCACATCCGGGCCGCCACCCGGCATAAGATTTTCTAAGCACCATCAAGGAGAGCGTCGACGGAGCAAAGGTGCCAGAAGAATACGCTGATCGAAACTTCAGCAACAGCAAACAGCCAAAGCCATACTCACCCAAGAGGGGCAACAACAAGGGAGATGAGGAAAGGAAGGGAACACAAGGGCGCAGCAGGGGTCTGGAATCTCTCCCCCATGGTGGTGACCTCAAGAGGGTTACAACGTCGTCGACGTCGCCACCACTGGCTCTAGATAGCTAGAGCAAGATTTTCACTAGAAGGAGGACAAACTAGCCAAAGACCGGGGACCTACATCATCGACGCCTCGAAGGAGGAAACGACGCTAAGTAGCGTCGCTGCCAATCGCATAGACAAACTCATGCAAGGTTCTCCGAAGGAGGACAAACTGCACGCTTCGCGTCGCTGCTGGCCCTGCAAAGAGACACGAGGAAAGAAACACAAGCCCACTGCCCCACCGCCGGCATGCCCGCGGCCGAACTGCACGACTGGTGCCTTCTCCGCTGCAGGGCCCTCCGGCAGAATCCGGTTGTGCCCGCCACCGGCTGCTGCACCCCGGTACCTCATGTCGAGACGACGAACAAAACGTCTGTGGCGCCAGGGAGGGACCATGTGTTGTGGTCGCTGTGTTGTGGTCGCCGGCTGTAGCCCAGAACCGGGCCGCCAGGGGATGCCGGATCCGTGTTCACAGACCATGGATCCGACGCCCTTGCCAACCAGTGACCATCCTTGATGCTTTCTTATTTCACAGTTGGAGGAGCGAGGGGAGGGAGGAGAGGAGAGGGAAGGGGGAAGGTGCCACGGGACACCTTTTTGAACTGCCGCGGCGGGCCGCCACCACAGCTGGCCGGAGCAATGATGGCGGCAGCCGGGGATGGACGGAAGCGGTGGGTTGATGCATATGTTTATTACCTCTTATGTTTGAGGATGTTTTGCAGCTCGCCGCTGAGCAGTTGTATGCTATCCATGTGATGAGCGATCTGATACACCTCTTTGTTGAGAACAAAAAGGATGTTCTTGAGAATATCGGCTAAGATAGGTTTCTGTCCGACCGAAACAAAAGCCGAACAATCATATTCTGATTTTATCTTCTCATACACCATTTTTGCAAGAGTGCTCTTGCCAATGGCTCCAAATCCAACAACAGAAACTATCTTCAGCTTGTCCTCATCCATGCCGTGCTTATTGCACGGCGAGGTCAGCATCGACTCAAGCTCACTACTTGACTTCTCCATGCCAACCAGCTGTGTCACGTCTTTGTACACAAGCTTAAGGCGAGGATCAACGCTGGAGCTTGAGGGTGATTTAGCCACAATATCGTCGGCTTTATAACTTCCACGCCTGATCTCCACCTCCTTGGCTTTTTCATTGATGATCTTGATCATCCCAGCAATCTCATGCCGAGGCTTCATCTTGCCGAATACTTCAAATACGCTGTCCGCTGCTCGCTTGTACCACTTCTTCTTCTCGGGGTGCGTCTGGCCCTGGATGCGCACCAGGAAGGTGTCGAGAATATCCTCCGCACCATAGGACACCTCGCGGATGTCGCGTGCCCAGAGCTTAACATCCTCGTCAAGCTCATTCCAGGGAACCTGCGCGACCTTATGGAGCACAGCATGCATGCTCTCCAGGTCCCGCGTGAGCTTCTCGATTGCATCTCTGAGGCCCGTCTGTAGGTTGTACTCCTCCTTGAGGAGCTCGCCGAGCTTCGAGAGGACACTGCCCAGAGGCCCCATCACGAGATCCATAATAGATCAATGTCTAATTATGAGAAACTTGGTTGCATGAACTACCAGGATAAAGGATCTGTTCGGCAAGTTTGGGGGCTGAGCTGATTTCAGCTGGTTGGTTGCGTATATGCAGCAGCGGCTGGTCTAAAAGCCCACCATTCGGCCAAAATCAGCCTATATTCCACCAGCCGAACAGCACCAAAGTGTGTGCGCAGGCATTCAGTGGGAGGAGGGAGTAGTAAGAACAAAGGCTGAAATGGTTGCAGGCGCCATTGTGGACCGCCTGAGTCTTATACACTTGCGACACACACTAGCCGGTACGAGCAGGTCAAGTGTTTTGAGGCTTCCTTCGTAAACCACTAAAAACATGTTACCACAATGATAATATAATATATCATTTAGGGGCCGTAGAAATACACCACGGGAAACAAAACGTATAATACATTATTATTAACAACAACAGCAGCACTACTTTGGGCAATTTGACTAACAAGGAATGAGATAGTTTTTGACAAATGCAAACTCAAATCTCGTTTGCAGGTATTGTTCCTAGGGACAACACAGAAACACCGACTTTAAAATTCTTCGGTTCACATGGTTGGGTTTCACAAAGACATGTTGGTTTTGCTTAGTCAAGAATTTTGACCTGTTCAGTTTGTTGTGAGACTGGTTGTTTGTTTAAGCAACCAAACTATGTGTGTGAGTTTGGTGTTTGTAATAATTTGCTTTTGATTCTATCCACGGATAGATGAAGCCGGATATTTAATATCCTTTATGTTAAAAAATAAATATGCCACATGAAAATTTTGTGCATTGACACATGATCGCTTACATTTGCACCACGTCGACAAACATATAAAAACAACGGTAATGCTCCATATGGAACGTTCAACGTGTTGAACGGCCTTCATGGGCCGGGGTCATGGGCCCAACAGCAAGGGGGCAGCGTGTTCGCACGCGAGCGTGGGGGTGGGACGGCCGCCTCGTTTGTTTTGCCCGTCATCGCCCACTCTGTCGCCCCTGTCCTCATCCACTCCGCCTGCTACTTCATATCGTCGCTCCCCACTCCGCCAAATCCAATCGCCGGTGTGCGCGCAGCAGGCCGACCGGCCTCCTCCACCTTCCCCGGAGCGCGGCGACCCCCTCCACCTCCCACTACGTCCTCTCCCAGCGGCGCCGCCCAACCTCGGCACCCCCTCGACGGCGGCTTCCCGGCGTGCGGGACACGGCGTGCGGGCCACGGCCTCCCGGCGGCGCGTGGCCTCCCCATCCGGCCTTCCTCTCCAACCTCGGCGTCGCGCAGCCCCCACGACAGGCGGTGGGCATCCATGGCGGCTCGTGGCGCACATGACCCCCTCTGCTACCCCGGGCGGCGTGTGCATGGCTCCATGGTGGAGCCAAGGCCTCCATGGCTCCGGATCTGGAGCCTCCTCCCCCTTCTCCTTCTCCTTCTCTCCCCCTCTAACCAGTTGCTCTTTTGTTTCTTTTTTTCTCCTTTTTTTGTTTCAATTTTTTGAATATGCTTGTTTCAACAGCACCATTGTGGATGTTTTCAGCAGAGGTTTTGCTTTTTTTGGTTTCATTTGCTTTTTTCGCACAAATGTTTGTAACAATTACTTTCTTCGGAACGTTGTGTGATTTTAATTAATCTTTGTGTTTCCGTAGCTTTAAATGTTTCTCGGTTTTTGCAAGCTATTGGGGTGATGTTCTGGTAGGTGCAGGGTGATGTCCCGCTAGCAGCAGAGCGATGTTCTGGTAGTTTGCAGGGTGATGTCCCGCTAGCAGCAAGGCGATGTTCTGGTAGCAGCAAGGCGATGTTCTGGTAGTTGCAGGGCGATGTTCTGCTAGTAGTAGTGCGATGTTCTGCTAGCAACCGGGGTGATGTCCCGCTAGCAAGGTAGGGCGATGTTCGGTAGTTCCAAGGTGATGTCCTACTAGCAGCATGTTGATGTTCATTTATGTTTCAGTTTTTTGAGTCATAATGTTTGTGTCAGTTTCCAAAGTGTTTCTAACTCGCAAAATTGTTTTGTTTCAACATCATCTCATATTTTGTTTCATTTGTTTCTATGTTTTTGTTTCAATTCGTGTTTGATTTTTTTGTTTCATTTTTCTTCCCCTCTATGTTTCAGAGCACATGTCAGCCATGTCGGGTGGCGGCGGCGTCATGCAGGAGCCGGTGCGCGGTGATGGAGGGCAGGCGCGGCGCGGGATGCTGCTGGGCGCGGGAGGGGGCGGCGCGCATTCCGCGGGGTTGGGTGCGGGAGGGGCGGACTGTGTGTGATGCGGTGCACGATCGGGGGAGCCTGAGGTGGGCCGGGCGTTCTAGCATTGAACGTTCGATCGCTAGTTGATGATGCGAAGGACGAGAAAGTCTTTGAACTCTTTGGACAAAATATAAAGGAGACCGCTTTTTGAGGATAAAAGAGAGAAAGACCAGCTCCCCGTCATTCTAAAACAGAAGCAATTTGCTCTTAAACTTGAAGCAAAATAGGATGCTAACATTGTTCACTCACCTGCAGGGAACAAACATCTTTATAGCGACACGTATAAAGATGGACGCAGGTGCTCGGCATCATCTGGAGTGGAGCATCTTGCCCCTGGCGGACGGCGTGTCGTCCACTGCTGCGGCCCCGGCAATAATGTTATCGGCATCTCAGCTTTGCATAATTGGCATGGGCCACTGCATAAAGTTCTCTTGCGCGTGATTTGATCCGGCTGCCGCTGCTTGTGAGTGAAAGCTGCAGCAATGCAATGGCGCTGGCGCTGCTGGCAACTATCGCATCCGATCCCACAACCTACAGCCATCCGCCTCTGTCAGCAGCAGGGCTACGCCAGGGACAACAAGCTCTTCTACCGTAGCGGGTCCGGCAAAGGATGAAGGCGCGGGCACGGTGGCAGATGGGCTGCGCCGGTCGGCCCGGTCACTCGGGAGAAAACTCGGTACATGGGCTTGGTGGATGTCGTGTGTATTACCCCCTCGCCACGCGACCCTGAGAATCAGGCAACTGTGATTGACAAGCATCTCTCCGATCACCGCGATGTCTTGGAGAACAGGGGAAGGGACTCAACAACGTCGACACATCCACGGAGAAGCGCTCGGACGACTCCGGGATCGCCATCGAGCACCAGACCGTGGACTCGGAGCTCCGTCGGGAAGCGCGGGTGTCCACCGCCGAGGCCCTCGCCGACAATTTTGAGAAGTACCGCGTTGAGACAGGGGAACACTTGCCAAGCGGTCACTGCGAGCGTTCGAGTAGTTTGCCATTTACTGGACCCAGCAAACTCTTTTCCAGTCCAAGAAGACGCTAGGCTTGCTAACAATAACGAACTTTCAGGTCAAGCACATCATCGACTCAACGAGGACAATACCGCGGCCAGTTTAATCAATTTGTTTGTGATTTTTCTCTAAAGAATAAACCAATTCGTTTGTCAACAGAAGCTGTTCAGAAGCAGAGTCGGCCCAGAAGTAGGACTAGCGAACGAGGGATGTCGTCGGTCGTCCTATGGCTATAATTTCCTATCTTCCTCTCGTGCATGCGTACATATAGCCAGAGATGAAACCAAAGGACCAACAAAGTATTAGAGTGATGCAACTTTCTGATCTATGGGTTTCTCTTTCTGAAACAGAGAACCTATGCTGCATCCTGCATAGTATAGTTCGCTATGCTTGCCGTCGTTTATTTAAGCAGAGGTCAAACTGAAACCCGGTATATAAGTATATAGGTGTTGTGGTATAGCAAATAATGCTGATGTGTATGTTTCCAATGCAACAACTGTAAGCCCGCTGCAGGCGCTAACCAGCAAACGGAAACAGAGCTCAAGTTTCTTCCGAAAAGCAGAGTTCACCAAACGTAAGAGTAAAGCTCATCCTGCTTGCGAACCAGGCAGTGTATGAATGCATCACTCAGTATCCCATTTGAAACTACTAATCAAGCAGGCAATATATGTAACACACAAACAGAGCCTACTCATCAAGCAGAGTAGGCTATGATGTTTTCTGCATTTCAGTTTATTGGTTACTGTCACCGTGACTGATAATTGGCCGGCAACAAAACCTATTCATGGAAAAAAAATACTGCGTCTACTCCTTTGGATGTGGAAACATATAACGAAGAAAAGCTTTGGCAACAATAACAAATAAAATCGTCGGTGACATGAGGTTCTTCAGTTTAGCACAACATAATTTATGTCCTTAAATTAAATGCACGTAGTACATGAGGTTCTTCGTGCGAGCAGATATTTATTATTACGAAATGTATGAAGCAGCGGTAGAATGAAATTTTGATGATCAATCCAAGAGAATGCATTGGACTGCTATAGCAGCAATCTTATTGCATCAGCATGTTCCAGACAAATCAAAGATCCACATCTTGCAGCAGCGAATCTGAAAGAGAGCAGATAAAAGGGAGTCAAGGCACAAACTCTTGAATAATTGGCATGTCACAGCAACGAATCAAAGATGTGTGTGTGTATCAACAAATTAATTAATAGAGCAGCTGAAATACGAGATGAAGCAGAAAATGCAATTGACAGTACTGAAGACAAGGCCATGGGAGAGAGATCATACGTGCACCATCATCATTATGCGATGCCATGATTGAATAAAGCATATATGTCTCCTCCTTGTCCTCTTCATTTTTATCCGATCGCCTGTAATTGGATTTGTTTTTCGTTAAAACAAGACAGGGGTGGAGCTCCTGGTTAATTCAATCAGCTGGAATTTACAGCGATTACCTCAACATATATGCTTTATTCTTGTCTTCAATTTGGAGTGTGGGGCGATTGCGATGGGCTTTAATTGCATCCTCGAGTGCAGCCTCCTCCCTCTCCACGTCATCCTCACAGGCACGGTCACACCGGAATATTGCTTTGACTTTGCGAATCGACGGGAGGTACTTCAAGCCGAGGTCCCCACAGCTGACGTCCTCGCTCTGCATTAATTCCTTCACACGGACACAAAACTGAAGCTCCTCAAGGCAAGGCATAAAAACTACTCTGCTGTCGTCTTTTTTCGGACACTCTCCACTGGCTACAAACTGGACCACTGACCAAGGCAACACCAAGGATCTCAACTTCTGGAAGCAGCCATCTGTTTCAATGATAACACTAGTATGTCGCCGGCAATTCAAGTTGAGGTAACAGAGCTCGCGCAACCCACCCAATGCATTGAGACCCTGTTCGTCCAGATCAACCATACGTATCTCCAAGTGGGAGAGGTTAGGAAGATGTGCAGAACTAATCCACGACGGCAACTTGGTGAATCTGACATAATCAAGAAACAAACATCGGAGATCTCTATAGGTAGAGGGCATTGCTGCATCCCAGACATTCATAATAACTTCACCAAACACAAAATTCACCATTAGATGTTGCATCACCTTGAGATTGCCTAGAGACTGCATCAAATGTATCTGCATGTTCTCATCCATGATCCACTCACTAATGTTCAGCTTGAGCACCCTCAGTTCTGATAGGTTGCCTAGATCCTTCACAAACTGCCTCTGGAACTCCTCACCATCACCATATCCTCCTATATGCAGCTCCTGTAGTGCAGTCAACTTCCCAACTAATACTTCAACTGGTGCAGTGATCTCCATTGCACGTAGGCACACAAGCTGAGTCAGTTTGCCAATGCTACACGATAATTCCACATGTCCACTCAAGTCCAATGTTTGTAGAAGCTTCAGACCACCTATTTCTTCTGGGAGCTTCCAGAGTTCACCTTGTATCCCGATCCCTAGGTACCTCAAATGTTGTAGTTTTCCAATGTGCTCAAGGTTGTCCCATCGTTCGCTCAATGTGCATCCCTCCAAAACTAGCACACGGATAAGTCTTAATCTTGAATGCAAAGCCCACTTAACCATATCACACTGCAAGACAATAAATGACCTCACTTGTGGCAGGTTCACATGACTACCAACCCCGGTGAGATCTAGTTCTTTATTTTTTTGGACTAACCGACGGGCGCGACTTTGTGCTAATGTACCATCAACACTGATAAAGTTTTCCTCATCTGACATGGAAATTATGAGATCAAGCACCATATCATGAACCCGACAACCATCCATGATGCCACTTGCCTTTAGAATCCACCCCCGGATCATGCTTCTATTTGTCAGTCATGGAAGTATTTCTCTCCTAGCTCAAATAACACACCTTCGATTTCTTCTCGACAAAGCCTTCAGCTATCCACTTCCATATCAAAGAATGCTTATCAATAAGAGTGTCTTCTCGGGTATATACTTAGATACAACAAACAAGTCTTTAGATGAGAAGGAAGGTCGTAGTAACTAAGAGACAATATATGCATAGTATTTGCCAAATGCCTATCATCATTATCTTGATGAATCCTAGAGAGTTCGCCACCTCAATCCATTCTTTTATAGATTTATCCAATAGCAGACTAGCCATTGCAATTATAGCCAATGGTACACCACCACACTTCTTTAGAAGCTTATTAGATAACTCAATCGGATGATGATTAGTCGGACATTTGTCTTCACCACCAAATAATCTTGTATAAAATAACTTTTTGGAGTTCTCTTGTGAAAGTGGTTCTAGCTTGTAAACCACATTGGCCTTTTTGGCTACTTCACCTTTACGAGTAGTTATGATAATTCTACTTCCGCAGTTGTTCTCCACAAGGGCTAATTTTATTATTTCCCAAGGTTGAGGATCCCATATGTCATCAATAACAACAAAATACCTATCCATACAAAAGTGCAAGAGCAATCAGAAACTAAAGTAATTATGTTGCCAAGAAGTATTAAATCTGCGGTACCAAGACTAATAATTAAATGCTCGAGACACTAATTAACATAAATAAATACTTCCTAGGAGCCTCAAGATCTTTCTTAGTGGACAAGAAGCAACCGATGATAATTAATAATAATATAGTACATATGCAGGGCTGTATAAGTGTAGTAGTGCGATCGATATTGATTTAAGCAGTACTTCAATACACCCATTGTCTAGACCTTACGTTTAGAACTCTTGGATATGCAAAACATTTCTATATTGTGTAATAACTATTGTCAAATGCCCCTTCTTTGAAGAGGGCTAAACACGGAACCTTAATTCCATTAACAAAATTAAGCATCTATTTATTTTTTTGAGAATGACATAGTACAACGCAGACGTATACAACACGCACACACAATCACTCCTATAAATTTATTTAAGTTAACAACATACCTTCTGTGGTATATATTTTAAGGTCGTGAAACTATAAACATGTTCTCAACTTATTCTGTGGTATACACTTCAAGGTCGTGAAACTATAAATATGTTCTCAACTTAAAAACAACAATTTAAGTTAGAAACATTAGACTTCAACAATTAAAGTGAAAAAGTTCTCAAATATTTGAGAATAGTTTAGGGTTGTCAATGTAGAATTGTTTGTTAGTTTTTTAATAATTTCCTTAACACGTCGTCACAATCATATATTAAAATTAATGGCATGTGAAACGCATGGCCACATATCTAGTATATACTAAAAAAAAGTAAGCTAACACGACATTGTTTGCTAATACATAGGTGTTATATGTGAAAAAAGCTCTCAAGGCTTACCAAATAGAAAGAATTTCCACGATCAAACATGCATCAATTCGATTGAAAAAATACTTCTACATCTGAAACTGATCGTATTTATCCTATTTTACAGAATTAAAATACAACAATATAATTCATCTACTATCTTATAAGAAGTAATAAGTGAGGCCCCATCTAACCTAATTAAATGATTCGTTCATAGTTATTTGAATATAACATATCAAAAATCTATTTGTATTGTACATAAACTCTGTCCCTTCTAGAAGTTCAACTATAATGGTTTGGTTCCACTGCAAAGGGTCTTATGGTGCAATGACAAAGGCCATTGGTTGGGAAGCTCCCACCCAGGGTTCAAATCCTGGGTGTTGCACCAAGAGCTGTAAGGGTGTAAACCCCTCGAGTATTACTTCAAAAAAAATGATTTGGCTGCGCTATGACACCGGTTCGTTAGAACAAAAAAATATAGCCATGCTAGCTTTTTTTGCGACGTTAGCTAATGACTATTTTTTTAGCTCCCGTGCGCAAACTATCTTTCAACACATGCCAACAACATATGGCCTGCGTTCTCTGCCGGGGTGTCGAATTAGCCGACCTCTAGCCATTAACCCATCTGCTGAAATCCCACTAGTAGAAAAACAATCTTTCGTCGGTGCCCAAAAAGTATTTAGCTTCGGATTCAAAATTGCAACCATGACCCCTCTACTAGAAAAATTGCAACCATCCATACGCTGCCGCCATCGCATAATCATACGCCGCCGCCATCGCATAATCTACGTTGTTGGATCTGCAACTCCATCGCATACTCTCGCTGGACCTGGTCACCTGGTCACAAATTCGGCAGCTGCTCGTCCGATTCAGTCGCCTCCTTGTCTGATCCAGACATTGCATGTTGGAGAAAGGGCGCTAAGCGAGGGAGGAGAGAGCGCGCACCACCACTAAATCTATTCTGCCAGCGCCGCACGCCACTGGAGGGAGAGTGGACTAGCACCCTCGGGTACCAATAGATGGAGAAGATCGATATGGGGGGTGAGCACGCCACTGTTGGAGGAGTGTGGGGGACAAGTGCGCCGCCGATATGCCTAGGCCTGCACCGACGCTGGTGCAGCCTGCCAAGCTGGGCTCCTAACGGGAATAGCCTCACCTCGACCACGCCACCCTCCGTGCAAGCGTCGTGGCCCAGCTCGCCGTGCTAGTGCCCCCTGCTGCACCTGCGCCTACTCCTACGCGTTTTCTGAGGAGAGGGAGTGACGGGGGTAAAGAGGGACGGAGGGACACTGGAACGGAGGAAGGCTGAGGAGGAAACCGAGGACTGAGGGAGGTAGGGGAGGAATTTTTTGTTTTTTGAGGGGGATGGGAGGAATTGTTGGAACGAAGGGGAGCTAGCGTTGGAGGAACTCACGATGGGAATGGGTCGGGTCGGCATGGCCACGGGTCGACAAGTCTCTGGGGCCCAATGGGTACCTTGAAGCCGACCCTAAATATTATTACTTTGGTTGTAATTGTACATTTAATAGGTAATTGGTCAGACCTAAACATATGAAATTTGTGCTGTTTTATATTATAAATAAATTTATCAAATTATGGCGAAGATATATGAGCCACCGACGACAGGTGACAGACTGAAAGCCAGCTAGCTTGCTAGCTAGCTCAAGTCATCTCTCCTTAACCATTCCGAGGCTGGATATTTTCTATTGATATCTCAATCTAGACGTTGCTACATACTGTACAAATAACCAACAGAGCGGTGGCTTTTTTTTTAATTGAGCAACAACAGAGCGATGTCCTTGAGAGTGAAGCTGGTCTGAACAATGGCGGTGGTGCCGCTGAGAGGTGGCTGTGGTGGCGGCGGCCCTCAATCCTGCTATCCTCTGCTTACTATGGAGAGCAGCAAGACATGACAAGAAGGATGTAGGTATCGGCACTTCGACTGCATGGACAGCAACATGCCAAAGAAGCCGAGAGCAACACAGCAAGAGCAGGCTCCACGGCCTTGCATGCTTGCGACAACTACGGCCTCGTAGAACGACCTTGGGACTCCAGGGATTCGCGAGTCAGATGAAAATCCAGCTGCGCCGAGGCCGACCCATTCTACCCGGTGGGTCAACATGTACCGGCTCCATTGACCCAATTCTGCTTTGAGGCCGACCCGCGCGGCCCGTTGGCCTCATTTCTTTGGGTCAGGCCAGCTACCCAATGGTCCGACCCGGACCGTTCCGATCTTCAGGAGGAACCACTTGGGACGCAGTGGCTCGGTGCCCCGTTTTTGGTTCAAATCGCCAATACTTAAATGAAAACTGTATCTTGTCTAAACATGACACAGAATGAACTTAAATGAAAACATTATCTTGTCTAAGGTTGATCTAATATGTTGTGTTAGTTGAGATGGCAACACACTAAAGATTTAAATGGGAGGTCTTTGGTTCAAATCGCCAATACTTGACTTTTTGTTACCCAAAAATAAACACCTCTAGTGCCTCTTTTTAACCAAATAAACACCTGACAGGACTAAAAATCAATACAGATACGGCTTCGGAGCTGGGAGTACAGCTATCTTCTCTAGTAGTGTTAGCCACTATCGTGGTCAGTAATATTAATGATATATATGCACATCAAGGTTCGGGGAAGTATGAGAAAATATTAATATTTGCTACAAATGCCTAAATTTATCGCAAAAATCAGTTGATGATTATTCATACCTCTTTGTTTGAAGAATACCACGGACTTCATCGATGAGCCTCATCTAACGTTGTGTATTTCGTACCTGTGTATTTATCCTTGTCAAGATCAATCAGAATGTCTCTTAACACCTTCTTCAAGTCTGGATCTTGGCCAACAGGAACAAAAGCCCCATAACCAAACTGAGATTTAAGCTTGTCATACACTGCTTTGGCAAGAGTGGTTTTGCCGAGCCCACCAACTCCCAAAACGGAAACAATCTTCATCTTCTTGGCTGACTCGTCATCCTCCTTGCACGACAGCATGGATATGAGATCAGCGCTTGACTTGTCGATGCCAATGATCTGTGATGCTTCTCTGTACATAGCAGTAAGGCGAGGATCGACAGACCGCGATGATGCTGCAGCCTTTGCCACAATGCTATCCACGGTGAATCTACCACGCCGGTCTGTCACCTCCTGGAGGTTCTTCCTGATCTCCTTGATGGCACCACCAATCTTGTGGCGCTCCGTGCTCTTCTTGAATAGCCCAGTCATCTTCTCTCCCAGACGTTTGATCAAACTGTCCATGTCGTTGGGCTTGCCGCTGCCCTTGACACGCACAAGGTACGTGTCAAGGATGTCCTCCATATCATAAGATTTCTCCCGGACTTCACGCGCCCAGATCTTGACGAGCTCGTCAAGTTGATCTGGCCGCACTTGGGCCACCTTGCGAAGGGCGGCGTGGGCACTCTCGAGCTCCAGCCCGAGAGACCTGACTTGATCCTTCATCCCCGTCTGCAGCTTGTACTCGTCCTTGAGCAGCTCCATGAGCTTGGGGATTAGGCTGCCCATGGCTCCGGTGACCAGCCCCATGGCTCTCGAGGTAGGTTGGTTGTGTGTTTGCGTTGTGTGTTGTGCAAGAGTATGCCTTGCTTGGTGCGTGACCCCAGTCGCAATGGTTGAATATGATGCGGAAGTCTTGAGTGATCCATCGGACAAGCCAACTCTTTGCCCCACTAAAAATCTAATAATGCATCATATGTACTGACAATATGAAATTTTAAAGCATGGGCGCATGTGGCTTTGCCGTCAAATGTGGATCTTTGTCAGGAACGCAATCGGCAGGCATACAACCAAACGTTAACGTGCTTTGGGCTCGCTTCACTGGGTAGTCGTGTCATCGTTTCCTGTGTACTGTACTTTAAAAATGAGAAAGAAACGTTCACCTGCTTCTATATGTATAGTACGGTATACGATGCCTGCCAGCTGGTGCTAGGATACATTTTATCAGCTGGGCTCTGATCGAGGGCACACCACTACCACTACTGGAAATCGCATATTTGCCGTGTGTAAAATTATTTGCCGTGTGCCAAAAGTCGGGCACACGGTAAACCCCAATTTGCCGTGTGCCACACACGGCAAATAGTAACTCTCGGTAAATAAAGCATTTACCGTGTGCCAGGCACACGGCAAATTCCTCCACACGGCAAATACTCTATTTGCCGTGTGCCGGTACACGGCAAATCTTGACACACGGCAAATTAGCCGGAGCCATGATAGCGTCTCACACCGTTAAATGTTGCCGTGTGCCGGACACACGGCAAATTTTGGCACACGGCAAATAATTTGTAATTTTTTTTTACCAGCATTTGCCGTGTGCCACTAAACTACCACACACGGCAAATACACAATTTGCCGTGTGCCCGACAAGACACACGGCAAATATTTTTTCTTTTTTTTTTTTATTTTTTGTTCCCATTTTTTTTTTTTTTGTAAGCTTAACAAATCATTATACACTATATATCCAAATTTTGGCAAATTTTGACTTTTTTTGTTATATTTACTTCATTAATTCTGTTTACTTGATTTTTTTTGCATAATCTAAATTTGAACTACGGTGCATGAAATAATAGAATTCAGTGATTGAAAAAATGATATTCTTGTTGTTTAGGTATCTTGACACTGTATCTAAAAACTCCCACCGACTTTAGAGCATTTTTGTTCACGGTACATGACGAATCACCTCGGGAGAAAGTGTATTTAAATTATATAAAATCCAAACGAACTCTGAAAAACACGAAACTTGTCAGGGTGTCATGTCATCACGTGTAGAGGGTGTGATAAAAAACTTTCAATGTTTGGAGCAAGTAGTGACGTCGGATACCTAAAACCTAGACATCTGAGTATGTGATCGCATGTGATGACATCTTGGGATGTCTTGGTTTTAGATATCCGACGTCACTACTTGCTCGAAACATTGAAAGTTTTTTATCACAGCCTCCACATGTAATCACATGACACCCGACAAGTTTCGTGTTTTTCGACTTTGTTTGGATTTTATATAATTTAAATACACTTTTCCCCGAGTTCACTCGTCATGTACCGTGAACAAAGATGCTCCAAAATCCGTGGCAGTTCGTAGATACGGCGTCAAGATACCCTAAACAACAAGAATATCATTTTTTGAATCACTCAATTCTATTGTTTCATGCACTTTTTGTAGTTCAAATTTGGATTATGTGAAAAAATTCAAGTAAACTATATTAATGAAGTAAATATAGCAAAAAAGTCAAAATTTGCTAAAATTTGGATATGTAATTTAGAATGATTTATTAAGAGTTCAAAAAAAATGGTAACAAAAAAACAAAAGTATTTAAAAACATTTACCGTGTGCGTAGTTTGCCGTGTGCCATGTTTATGTGGCACACGGTAAATACTAAAAGAAAAAAATGGCCCATCCGGCCCATCTAACTAGAAACCCTACCCGACCCCAGCGCCCGCCCCCGCCGCACTCCCGCGCCGTCACCCGCCCGCTCGCATCGCCGCTCCACTCCCCGCGTAGGCCGCCCTCGCGCTGCGGCCGCCGCTCCACTCCCCTCGCCGACCGCCCGCGCGCCGCCGCTCGCCGCTCGCCGCCGCCCCAGCCGCCGCCGCTCGATCCGCTCGCCGCCCGCCCGGCCGCGTGCGCGTGCCGAGCTCGGCCGCCGCGCCCGGGAGGGGCCCACGCCGCTCCGCCCGCCGCTCGCCCGCTCGGCCGCCACCCGGCGCCGCCGCCCGCCGCCGGCTCAACCACCGCCAAGTGCCGCGCCCGCCGCTGCCCGCTGCACGCCCCGTCGCTGCGCACGCTGCGCACCTCCGCCCGCGCAAGCTGCTCGCCCATTGCGTGGCCCCTCCTCGTCCCTCCCCCGCCGCCGAGAAGTGAAGACGGAGTAGGAGGTGGAGATGCGAGAAGGCCATGTTCGACGCCGTGAAGATGGGGCGGTAGAAGGTGAAACCCGTGAAACCATGCTGCTGTACCAAATAAGTTTGTAGAAATTGTGATAGCTTGAGACTTTAGTGTAGTCGACATTGTGCATTTGTACCAGTACACTTGTAGCTTCATTTTTTTTTTACTGGAATTGCAGTTAATTGCTGTTGATTGGCACTAAAAAGGAGGGGCAGAGAAGTAGAAGAAGAGGAAAAGGAGAGAAGGGGAAGAAGGAGAGGAGGAGAAAGGGAAGAAGGGAAGAGGATGAGAGGAGAACTCCGACGCCACTCGACCTCGGCGGACCGCTGCACTGTGACGCCTGACTCCACCGCAAGCCAAGGTATAACTTTCGTTGTAGGCCTTCGTGACGTTGTGGACATGTCTGGGCCTTTGTGTCGTATGAGGGCCTTCGCACCGGATGTGGATAAGAGGGCCTTTCTAATGGATGTGTGATTGTCGGCCTTCGTGCCATTTCTTTGCAGGTTTTGGAAATCTTCCCGTACAGGGGAGGTTCTGCCAAATTTTTCATCTTATAGTGATATGTTTCTTCTTTTGCAGAGCCGGACCTGTTGAGGTGAATAGGAGCACCTAGGCGACCCTAGGTATGGATAACCTCTCTTTGCGTATCTTTGTCATAGCCTGCACGTAACCCACTTAGGCGTCTCCCGTCCGAAAAAGATACGGATGGAGGTATGTAGGTCTTTGCATATCTTCGACCGTATCTGTTTCGGATTGTCCACGTTTTTTTGGACAGCCTGTCGATGCGCGGATGAGTTAGTTTCCATGGTCTGCTCCGTGTGAGACAGAGTTTCGCATCACCCCCGTTGTTCTCCGGATACACACTCTCCCTTGCAGGGACGTGTATTGGGAGAACAAAGGTGCGCCCGAAATTCTGTCTCGGATAGGAGCGAATCATGGAAACTAACTTAACCGCGCATCCCGGGTGGGATTAGGACCTATCCTCACCTATTAGACAAAGAGGAACACCACATAGATGCAATTGATGGTCACATTACTCCTCGCTATATATATGTTAAAGGATGGAGGACCGTGAGTGGATGTACACGGGTCAGACACATGAGAGATTTCGACGGGTCTTGGTTCGTCAAAATGGAAGCTTTCTTGAAACATGCATTTGGCGAGAGTGCTCAAGGACAGATCTCGGCTTCCTTGTCCCCGCACTAAATGTGACAACATAACAATTAGAGACATGGACACCATGGGTAGACATATTGTGAAAATGGATTTACGCCGGGCTATGAGCGGTGGATCCACCATGGTGAAGCCCATCGTATGAGAGAGGAGGTGGTGAGACCTCGACTTGAGGCTTTTGATGATGGTGCCGGTGTTGCGTGACATGCTAGAGGACACTCATCAAGCTTTGTTTGTCAAGGACGTGAGAAGGAGGAGATGGAGGCTGCCGCAAAGGCCTTCGAGGCAATGTTGAACTCGGCACAAAGACCCCTTCATGGGCATACCAAGCTTTCTCAGCTGGATGCCGTTGGACGTGTAATGGGGTTGAAGGCCGAGATAAACCTGAGTCGAGAAGGCTTCGATAAGATGTGTGTCGTGTGGCAGGACATGCTACCAGAACACATTATGCCAAAGAACTTCTATGAGTCAAAGAAGCTCCTTAATGGACTTAAGATGCCGTATGAGAAGATACATGCCTGTCCGAAGGGTTGCGTTCTATTTTGGAAAGATCACAAGGATGCAAAGTACCGTCCGAAGTGTAAGTCCTCCAGGTGCACGGAGGTAGACTCGTGTGATGGCAAGAAGAGGCGGCTTACGATCCCAGCGAGTGTCCTACGTCACCTTCCATTCCCGCCAAGGCTCCAACGCCTATTCATGATCGAGGAATCCGCGAAACGATGACATGGCACAAAAATGGCAAACGGTACGCCCCGGAAAGATGGTACATCCATCCGATGCCGAAGCATGGCAAGATTTCAATAGCCGGCATCCCGAAAAGCAGAGGACGCGTAATGTACGTGTCGACCGGCAAAGATGGGTTCAATCCTTATGGAATGAGTACTGCCCCATACACATGTTGGCCCGTTTTTGTCATCCCCCTCAATCTCCCCCCCGGCATCTCCTTTGAACGGCATAATGTATTCTTGTCGTTGATCATTCCCCGACACCCGGGGAGTAACATGGGTGTGTTCATGGAGCCCGTGATAGATGAATTGATTGATGCTTGGGACAAAGGGGTATGGACATACGACCGAGCTATGAAGGAGAGCTTCAAGATGCATGTGTGGTACCAATACTCCATGCACGACTTCGTAGCTTACGGAACATTCTGCGGGCTGGTGTGTTCAGGGGAAGTTTCCATGCCCACAATGCAAGGAAGCTTTGAGGTTCATATGGTTGAAAAAGGGTGGCAAGTATTCATCGTTCGACAAACATCGTCAATTCCTCCCGCTTGGCCATCCTTTGAGAGAAGACGTCAAGAGCTTTACGAAAGGTGTCAAAGTGACGGACCCTCCACCGCGGCTGAGGACTGGTGCTGAGGTTCATGCTCAGATAGATGCCCTCGTGCCTAAGGAAGGAGGTGGTTTTGTGGGATATGGTGAGCAGCATATGTGGACTCATAAGTCTGGCTTGACGAGGCTCCCCTATTTCAATGACCTCCTACTGCCCCATAACATTGATGTAATGCACACTGAAAAGAATAGGCCAGAGTGGATCTCGCAGAGTTGTGTGATAGGCCAAAACTAGAGATAAAGCCTCCTCAACCAGGAAAGCGGTGGAAAAGGCCTAAGGCCGATTTTGTCTTGACAACCGATCAAAGGAGGGAAGTACTTAGATGGATCATGGATTTAAAGTACCCTGATGGGTATGCAGCGAATATAAGCAGGGGAGTGAACCTTCTCACTTTGCGAGTCAATGGGATGAAGAGCCATGACTACCACATATGGATTGAGCGGCTTCTTCCGTCGATGGTTCGAGGCTACGTCCCTGAGCATATCTGGGTAGTGCTGGCAGAGTTGAGCTATTTTTTTCGCCAGCTTTGTGCCAAGGAGCTATCTCTGACCGTCGTTAAAGAATTGGAAGATATGGCACCTTTGTTGGTCTGCAAGCTGGAGATGATCTTTCCACCCGGCTTCTTCTTGCCGATGCAGCATCTAATTGTGCACCTCCCGACCGAGGCACGTTTGGGGGGTCCCGTGCAGGCCCGTTGGTGCTATCCAATCGAGAGATGTATAAAGACTCTTCGAAAAAAATGTACAAATAAAGCCAGAATTGAGGCTTCCATTGCAGAGGCAAGCATTCACGAGGAGGTCTCAAACTTCACAACGGCTTACTACAAGCCGAGCCTTCCTTGCAAGCGTAATCCACTCCCTCGTTACAATGCTGATGAAAATGGAACGACCCTCGGCCTTTTCAAAGGCCAACTCGGGCAGCTCAAGCGGATCGAAAAATAGGAATTTGGATCATGAAGAGTGGCACAATATCACGCTATATGTGTTAAAAACCTTGAAGAGGTGCAACCGTTCATTAAGTAAGTTCTCAATGAACTTGTGTCAATACAATGTCACTATTCTCAGATCCAACCCCATTAACTCTCTTTGCACAAAAATGCCCAATTTATTCGTCAATACCGGCATCAATCAAGGGATCCTACCCCTCATCGGGAGGACACCCCGCTTTCACGTGGTGCGGGACCGGGAGTCCCGATTTCATATCTTGGTTCAAACAAAAGGTACACTCCAATTTAGCTTGTACTTAGTTCCATATTCCAAGGATATAGAACCTCTTCCATTAACATGCCCTTGAATCATGCAGCCCGCATCGATAAGTCCATGAGTGCCGAGTTGAGACAGGTTGCAAACGGCTTTGACCCCCGGGTGAGGTCATTCACCGGTTATGACGTGAACGGATATCGATTTCACACGGCAAAACACGAGCACAATCGGCCAAGGCGCCGGACAACTAACAGCGAAGTTTTTACACCCGGCACTGATGGAAGGGAATTTTATGGTAGAATTGAGGAGATCTATGAACTCCCATTTGATGGCCCCATACCTCTGAAACCTGTCATATTCAAATGCCATTGGTTTGATCCTCGAAAAATAAGACGGACCCCTCGCCTTGGCCTAGTTGAGATTCGACACGATTCCGTGTATAAAGGAAAAGATGTCTATGTTGTGGCTCAACAGCCGTGCAAGTGTATCATACGCCATACGCGTGCCAAGACAAACCCCATCTTAAGGGTTGGTCTATTGTGCACCATGTATCTCCGCACGGTAAACTACCCCCAAACGATGAAGATTACATAAACTTGGACACGAACACATATGATGGTTTGTTCTATCAAGAAGATGGGCTACAAGGGACGTTTGAGGTAGTCCTACCCGATGTGGAAGTAGGCAATGAAATGGTCAATGACGAGGATGCTGGAGATGTGGTGCTGAACCCTAAGGACATACAAATGCTTGAGCGATTCCATTCAGGCAAAGGCAATGAAGACAACGTAGAACCTTCAGATAGTTTTGTCCATTTGGACAATTTTGATAGTGATGATGAGACATATGATCCCAATGTTGAAGATTATTCCTAATTCATGTAATACTATGTTTTTTCGTATCTATGTTTTGTTTATTCATATTGAGCTAACTATAATATATGTACCGACACGTCTTGTTCATTCTATGTAATTTGCAGATCGAACAAAGATGTCGGCCCGCCGGTGCAACTCGTTGTACGCAAGACCACGCCCTCCCACTCGAAATGAGGGGGCGTTGTCAGAGCCACCGTTGGCAGCAGCTGCCAGGAGCAGGGGCAGGCGTCGCGGGAGGAGTCCGTCGCCTTCTACCCAGGCTTGTGAGCAGGTGGACGAGGAGGGTGAGCACGTGGACGAGGAGGGTCAGTACATGGACGAGGAGGAGGATCAACAGACGGCCGACAGTTCTAGCACCTCGCGTCCTCACATGCGAGGTCCCGCCAAGCTCCCTGCCATTCCGGACCCTCTCCAACGCCCAGTGGTTCGGCCTTGTGGAAAAACGTAAGTAGCTATAGATGTGATCACATGTACTTCATTTGATACATTAAAAATGAGAAGTGAAACTAATTTTTTCTTAATCATATGCAGTACCTTCATAATTATGTCGGGTGCTCTTACCCCCGACATGAGCCCGCTAGCATCCCGGGTGTTTTGTGCAGAAGTACTACCTCGGCCTTGTGACCCATAAAGACGGGTCGAGAAGCCGACCTACTCATGGGAAGACTACAAGCTCGGCCCGGATGACGAGGAGGAACACAAGCAGTTGCGGGTGAGGAAGGAGTTTTGGGTAAGTCTCTCTTGCAAAACATTAATTGGGCAACCCTTTTCTTGAAATAATGCATGGATACATCGTGTTTGTATGCAGAGGTTTTTTAGGCCTGAGGAGGGTGAAGAGAACAAGGCAGATCTTGTGTTCGATGAGAAGTGTAAAATATTTGTCCAAGGCTCTTTCCATGAGGCCCAAATACAGTGCCACATAGATTACTACGCGCGGATAAAGAAGGAAAGGATCAACAAGGAAAGGGCAAGACAAGTGACGCCGACCAAGGAGCAAGTACCTTCGGGTAGACAAATCACATTAATTCATTTTGAGATTATATTGGTTCAATTTGGTTTTCTTATATGTTAAATGCCCGATGACATGCAGGTGCCTCCATGGTGGTGTAGACAGTATGAAGATTGCTTTGCGAAGATCGTGGACAAGTGGCTAGACCCAACTCATAAAGAAACGAAGAAAACTCAACGGGAGAACAGGAACATGAGGACCGGTGCAACTCATCATCAAGGCAGCCGCACCCTCCCTGCATTCAAAAGAGCACTTGTATGTGTTTTCATTTTTCTATTCATAAGATCAGATCTGCCTCATTTTCCTATTCTAATTATCTTGACGTCTTCCTTGCAGGAGGCAAAAAACCCGGGCCAGCAGATATCGGATCTAGCAGCATGGGCTATGTCCAAGCAGGGCAAGGCGTCGTCTGAAGTCTCCTTCAACCCTGATGCACCGCCTGAGGCGTACTCTGACCGGAGCGTGCAAACTAAAATCCGAGACTACATGGTGGCGGCACAGAGGTGCATGGGCCAACTTACGATGTGCGCACCTGGCCCCGGACACGGAGGTCCTCGTGAGGCAAGGACAAGGCAGGAAGCACGGCCGGTTGTGCATTGCGTGAGACTCCGCCGTCGACTCGACCTCTGTTCCCACTCTTTCCTCCGTTCGGTCACGTATACAAGCGTGCCAGCCCATACGCCAGCGAACGACTCGGGTCACGCAACTCGAGGTAATTTCTGTTCCCACTCTTTCCACTATTGGATCAGATTTCCATTACTGAAGCATTGGAGTGAAATATTGCAGGCCGAGCTCGAAGAAACAAAAAAGACAAGTGAGCACCTCACCCAGAAGGTACATGCCCAGAATGAGATGCTGGAGGCCCAGAGGTCAGTCTTAGAGGCCCAGGGGAAGCAGATCTCGGAGTTGGTGAAGGTGGTGCAAAACATTGGGCAAACACAGGGTGTACCAGTGCATCTGTCAAGTCCAGCTCCGGTTCTTCACTACACTCCTGTGAGTATGAAGTTTCCTTCGTGTTATTGTGAATGCCGGCCTTCGTGCCGTTTAGATTGTTGGCCTTCGTGCCGTTGATATTGTTGGCCTTCGTGCCGTTGTGAATGTCGGCCTTCGTGCCGTTGTTTCTTGGGGTTGAAACCTCCCGGTGCAGGGAGGTGCTGCCGAAATTTTAATTGAATCAAATTTCTTTGTATTCCTAGATTACTATATGCAACATCTAAATTCTTACAACGCCATCTCTTCTCCTTTGTGCAGCCTCCGTCGGCGGGTTCGAACTATCCCGTCAATGCGTCGCCTCCGTATCGAGTCATTCCTTCACCACGCCGCCAATCCTTCACCGTAGTCCGGATTTCCAGATATCCACCACCAGCCCCACAAAAAAGAGTTATGGACTTGTCATGTTGAACTCGTGATGAACTTGTATGGACATGTCGACTTTTGTATGGACACGTGAGGACTTTTGTATGGACATGTGATGAACTTATGAATTATGTGTGTGGTTGTGCTATATTGTGATTAAATGATTGGCTTGTGATATATAATTGATGTTGTTGATGGTCAATATATATATATATATATATATATATATATATATATATATATATATATTGTATATATATACAAATGGAAAAAGCAAAAGCACTGTTTTTTTTAAAATATTTGCCGTGTGCCAGCCTCATGTAACACACGGCAAATCATTTTTCTTTTTTTTTTAAAATTTGGTAGAGTTGCCGTGTGTCCACAATTTGCCGTGTGCCTGTCTCACGTAACACACGGCAAATAATATTTCTGTTTTTTAAAAACAAAACGATTTGCCGTGTGCCCGATATTTGCCGTGTACCCCGGCACACGGCAAATCTGCCGTCATTAACCGGGTCGGCACCGTAACGGCTACTTTTTTGTGCCGAGTGTCTCAAGACACACGGCAAATGATTTACCGTGTGCCCGAGAAAAGACACACGGCAAATACCCATTCGCCGTGAAAACATTTACCGTGTACCATTTGCCGTGTGCCACACACGGCAAATCATTTGCCGTGTGTATAACGGGTTTTGCCGTGTGTGAAAACACACGGCAAATTGCTGGTTTCCAGTAGTGTACCAGGGCACGCGGGTGTGGGTGGAACAACGATCGATAATAGGGGGTGGAGGGAGATATCCTCAATGGCAATTTATAAATAGATATCTACTAGGTGGACACAGAGATAAAAGAAACACTGTAGTGGAGAGTTATGAGAGATGTGAGGTAGTTGTTTCTATGAGATCAGTCTTGCTAAACTAGCTATTTGGAAGTCGCAAGCTTTCTTTTTTTTAGCAAGATTTGTCAGTCGTTACCTATTTGATCTCTCTTTAATAGACAATAGAATTCTTTCTAAACTAGGTATTTGGAAACCTTTGTGGACACCCTCATTCTGGTTGTGTTACTTTAGATCTAGATGAGTGAATATCAAAATAACTGGGGAAAGGCACTCGTCAGGAAGCTAGGCCTCTTGAGCAATGAGGGTCCAGCGACCAGCGCTAGTGGGAATCTTCTTCCTGCAGTGGAGTGATTATATATATATATATATTGTCGAGCCTCCTGCACTGCCCCAGACAAGACTGGTCGTCGTCATCCTTGATTTGTGTTATCTATGCATAATGAGCACATTAAGGCTGTCTCCAACAATTGTAACCCAAACTCGCGACGTATTTTATGGATTGAGCCCCTCACAGTGAAAAGGTTGTCCATGCAAAACTCCACTTCTCCAACAGTTGACCCCATGCGCATTGTCGCTCAAGCAGGGACGGGTGTGGACCCCGGCGAGCAGGGACGTGCGAGATTTGCATCCTGGAGAGAGAGGAGACGCATGTTTACGTCGTGGCTGGCCTGCTATGCAAATTTGCATGTTGTTTTGCGTCTGCTGTTGGAGCACGATTTGGAGACGTAAAAGCACTGTGCCGATGTATTTATGCGTTTGCGTTGCCTTTTGCATTCCTTGTTGGAGACAGTCTAATCCTACCGGTGTGTCGTCTTAATTAAATAAATTTGCTCAGATCCACTTTACCTTGAAAAGAAAAGAATAATTAAAATCTCACAATAATTGAATGTTAATGCATTCCACAATTTGTATTTAATAAAATATTTTATTCTCGAGTGCTCCATGGACGTTATGCTTATCGAAGTTCACAGTTAGCCTCCATGATCATAGCCCACGATGACAGGATGGATCAGTGTCTCAAACGGATGATTCCTCATTAAGATATCTATGAAAACCCTTCTAAAGAGACTAGGAGAATTCTACCATTTATTTGGTGCATGATCTGCAGGTTGTTTCTCATCCATAAGCGCTATCTGTGCAACCATAGAGAGGAGAACGCCCAACGCTCCCACCGCGAACACCATGGCTCCCTTAAGAGTAAGTATAATAATGTATTGTAGATAGGCTACACACTGAGCATTTTTTTTCACGGAAGCTATATAATGAGATCTCACACGCAGAGAGAGAGAGAGAGAGAGAGAGAGAGAGAGAGAGAGGGGTAGACTCTAAGCTTACAACCATCTTATGTACAACAATCTAGAATCTTTGTGAGAAATATTATGGGAGAAACAAGTGAACTATAGATAAGCCAACTATATAGTGAACTGATGGATTTGCAGTATGTTTACTTAGCCAGTAGTACGTGACTCTAAAGGCATCTCCAAACACCCTTTACAAATCGTCACCACTGGAAACGCGTGCTTTGCCGAGAGCCTGAGGCATTGCCGAGGGACAAATCGGGCATGCGGTAAAGACACACTTTGCCGAGGGCCAGGCCCAGCAGCCCTCGGCAAAGATGCCCACGGCAAATTTGGCCCATTGGGCCACAACGGCTGAGGCTCGTCAGCCTTTGCCGAGGGCCAGCCGTTAGACCCTTGGCAAAGTTTATTTTTAACAAATCCAGTTTCTCAGACACAATTTTTTATTTAAAAGAAGTCTTTGCCGAGGGCCCCGGGCCCGGCACTCGGCAAAGTTTTTTTTTAAAAAAACTAGTTTGTCGGCCATAAATTTTTTTTTTTTTTAGAAAAAAGTCTTTGTCGAGAGCCCCGGCCCGGCCCTCGCAATGGCCCTTTGCCGAGGGCCACAAGCTAGGCCCTCGACGATGGGTAAACCCGAGACATCTCTACAAGTGATCACTTGTGATCACATATAGAGATGTCTAGAATTTTGGCACCCGACGTCGCAACTCGCTCCAAACCTTCTCATTTTTTTACAACAGCCTACACATACGTATAAATTTTAAATAATTTTTAAAACAGTGTTTCGCCTAGTCGCTCGTCATGTTACGTGAAGAAGATGCACGGAATTTGATGCGAGTTCGTGGATAGGGACTCAACATACACCAAACAACACAAATAACATTTTCTGAAACACTACAATGCATTATTCCATGGGCATGCAGTTGAAATTTGAAATATTTGGAAAAAATCAACAAATCAAAATACATTAAGGAAATATATAAAATAAAGTCAAAATTGGTAGCACGGTGCATACAAAATTTGTTTTTGAAATAGTTGCTTAAAACATTATGCTTTGTAAGTATGCCTTTCAGAGAATAAATGCCTGCTCTCTTGTCTGATGTCAAGCACTTGTCCATGGCTGTAGGTGATTAGAACCCTATCTGAGTTTAAGGTGCCTCTGTTTCTTGGTTCAGAAAGTCCGATTGCCATGTTGGGATCAATGTTGGTTGTGGTGCTGTGTTTGTTAACATCTGTGTTCCTGTAGCCAGCCATCTTTTAGGGCTACTGCTTTTATGCGCCCTCTTTCATATTGTACTGTGTAATGAACTATGACAGAAGCAAAGTGCTGTTTTTTCCAAGTCCTTTATGATGTTCAGTATCTGTGCTTATGTGACTGTGTATTGATATTCGTTTGTTGGTTCCGTATGCCTTGATAAATGGCTACCAAATGTTCAGATGCCTTTGAAAGTTATAAATGTGGACTAATTCTTAAGGTAGCTTGTAGCTTATCATGTTATTTTTTTTTATCAAAATCTTTCTATTCTGCTTGAGACTTAATGGTTCAGAGGACTTATAAGCTCTTTTAGTTTCCCTTCCCCAAACTTATGTTGAACTTGTTTATACATCAGAGATCAACAGGATACCCTTCCATGGCTTGATGCTTCACAGCTTCAACTGAATGTTTATATGTATCTGACAAGGGAGAACAAAGGTAAAAACAAAAAACTTCAGAGAAATCGCCTCTGTGTGTGATATATCCTTTGATATTGGATCAGTATTACTTATGTGCCATGTTTTGCCTTCTTATTTCTTTCTTACAGGGAAACAACAGCATTCTTTGTGAAGTTGTTAACTCCATAAAAAGCAATGAGCTTGGCTCCTCTTTCTGTTAACTTAAGTTGTATTTTCACACTGACTCTAGTAAGTTAGCTGTCTACAGACACGAGCTTGGCTCATCTTTCTGTTGGTTCCTGCTAGGTTTTCTCCTGTGCCATTTTCTGCTATCAGTATACATTTACTTTCTTGTCTGAACCCAGCAACCTACTAAACATGGCTGCTAGCATGGTATACATTGCTGGGTCCTATTTTCACTAAACATGGCTGCTAGCATTGTAAACACTGCTATATTTATTTCCAACATAATACAAACCTATTTTTATAAATACAATATCTGTTGAGTGCACAGTTTAGGATGTGACAAAATGTTGTGATTTTCAGGCCAACAGTCCAACCACCAAGATTGTGCTGAAGTTGCAGTGCCAGAGTTGCAAGCACTACACACAGCACTTGAGATCAAGGTACTCTGGCACTACACACAGCACTTGAGATCAAGGTACTATCTCGTTTCTCCTAAACATGTTGTTCTGTATTTCTCATCACCTATCTGGATGCTGGATGCTGGATGCTGAAATTGTGGGTCTACACTTATTTCTCTGAATACAGACCTTACTAGGATGATACAAAAACTCAGTGCAGACCTCTCTGATCATTTTAGAATCTAGTTTTGCCATAAAAACAAGTAACAGGAAATTTATTTTAAGGTGCCTATGTGTTTGTGATCATTTTAACTTAATGTATCATACTATAGGGGGAAAAGTAAGTTTAATAGAGGTGCCTTTGCAGAATTGCATGTCTTCTGTTTTGTTTGACTAAAGCAGGTTACCTCATGGAATTAGTTGGGTCATTAGTTCCTGTTTTGTGGCACAAGTTGTATCTAAAGGTGGTAACAAAGTGGTTATTTGCTGAAATGGATGAAACAAGGATGATGTATATAGGACCCTCGGCAAAGTTTTTTTTAAAAAAATAGAATTTCTTTGCCATGGGCCGGAGGAAGCCCTCGGCAAAGATTTTTTTAAAAAAAAAAAATAAAATCTCTTCGCCGAGGGCCAAGGATGGAGGCCCTCGGCAAAGGTTTTCTTGAAAAACAAAAATCTTTGCCGAGGGCCGGCCCTCGGCAAATAATTTTCAGAAAGAAACCGACAGCTGCTTCTCTTTGCCGAGGACTGGCCCTCAGGGTCTTTGCTGAGGGCCTTTTGTCGGCCACTCGGCAAAGCCTTTGCTGATGGTTTTTGGGCCTCATGCGAGTCCAGTAGTGCGTGGGCTCATACATAACATAAGTGAGAGAACCATGAGAGCAGTGACACAAATGGTGTCGGCGGCTGTGCTCCTTGACAGCTCGCTAGGAAGTTCTTTTTCTTTGTTCTCTCGTCTGCAATGAACAAAAATGTATTTTGAACGAGCGATTTATGTGGCCGTTGGGCACACAGGCCAAGGTTACTGAAGGACCGGTAAGGGCGACCAGAGGGGGTTGAATGGGAGACTCAAAATTTATTTTGAAACTTTTAAGTCCTAGGCCCAACAATCAACCCCAAGATGTGATGCACAAAAACGTAGTGATCATGACCCTATTGAGAGGGTGGATGTTCTCTAGGAACACAGTGGATCACTACACAATAAGCGGAAGAAGCGATAAAGCAATCGGAGTATAATCAATCGCAAGCCGGAGAACAAGTCCTGACTAGAGAACCTCGGACTGTCCGGGTTACCAGGTCGGATTGTCTGCGGGCAAAAACAGGGGAAGCAGACTTCTCGGAACAGCTCTGGAATCAGACCAGCAAATGACCCTCGGACTATCCGCACTTTGAGGCCGGACTGTCCGCGGTTCAAGTTTTATAATTCCATACCGAAAGTCGAAAGCCCAGAGTTGCTCAGCAAAATAACCCGGACTGTCCGAGGTTTGAAATTGGACTGTCTGCAGCTCAAAACTTGAAAACCGAACTTCTGGAACAGACTCTGATCAACGCCCGTACTGTCCGCACTGGAAGCCCGGACTGTCTATGTGTCAAAATCCCAGAAGTGAACAGGAAGCTGAGAGCTCGGTATTGTTCTGGAGTTGATCCTCGGACTGTCCAATGTATACACCTTCAGACTGTCTGAGGTCACTTAAACAGTAAAGCCAACGAAAGCCTCTAGCTCAAACTCCCGGCCGTCGGACTGTCCACGGTGGCAAATCTGGACTGTCCGTGGTTATAGACAAAAGCCACGTCAGCAAGGAATTCGAAACGATTCGACTGAAACCTTAGGGCCGGACAGTCCGCGGGTCAAGCCCAGACAGTCCGCGTGCCCAGAAACAAAATCGCCCGAAAATCGCCACGAACTTGATTCGTCCCGATCTCTTTCAAATCCGAACCCTCTGCCATGAAAATTGAAACACTTGTTCCTTATGCAGGGGAGAGACTGCGTCTAAGAGATCATAGCCCAATTCGATGAGGAGAGGGAGAAATCAAGAAGGGGCGGAAAAAGTCGTTCTTGCACAAACGAAGACAAAATAACGTGGATCTTTGATCTCAAGAGGAATCAGTGGATTTTCTTCAGTGGAAACGTCACTATTGTGTCATAGATCGATCCAATGCAAAAAGAACGAGCTCAAACAATCCCAAAACGAAGAAATCATGCGATGAACAAGTGAGGGAAAGAACAACTTGGGGAGAACACGAATTTCATCTCAGAAATCACAGACATAGGTGTTTAATCCCAGAGGAAATAGCAGAAACTCGGTGATCTGCTTGCCACACACTTTGGTTCGAGTACAAATCGAAGATTTGCAGACCTCTCTCTCGCCAAGAAACTAAAGAAAGGGAAAACCTAAAGGAAAAATAAAAATGCAAGAGGTGAGGTGGGAAGGGAACCCCTCATCCTTATTTATTGGGCCTATTTTACATTCCCTTTATGCGCTTGGATACATTAGGAGACAAACCACATAGCCAGGGGCATAAGGGTCCAACCCAGGCTTCACTTGATCCGACGGCCACTGCGCCTTCTCACCGGTAGCCTCGCTCCCACGCGATCTCCCTGATGCCGCCACGTGCCGTCCGTCTGCGCGGGACCTCCACCCCGGTTTTGAGGCGCAAACCAGGGAAACTCGCCGTCGATGGTTTTGAGGACAAACCACCAAACCCTCCGCGAGTAGCGTAGCCCGTACGCATCCCTCGCCGTCTACACTTGCGCTTGTCAATGTCCCAGCTGTCAGCCACCACGGCTGGCCACCCGGTTCTCAGGTCCCTCGATCTAAGCCTCACGTCCGCCCTTCACCGCACCCGGTCCGTCAGCACGGCATGCCCTACTTGATCTTCACCAACCGTTGACCACCGTCTCCGAGCTCGACATGTGCAAACAACACAAGCCAAGAGACACCGTTGTTTGACACGAAACAATGTGCCATCGCTTAGTAGAAACACACGCACACACATCATTGTATTGGCATGTTGACAATCACTCATCACAAAAGGCCACATAATGGTTATGGTAAAAACCATGTTTCCTCAGTTACTTGCGTGAGTACGAGTACTGATCTTCCAGCCCGCACTCGTGGTTGAACTCCGCACTGCGCCAATTTCTTCCATGGTCATGATTGACAAACGAGATCAGAACGTTATCAAAGATGTGGGGACTGTCCTGAACCAAAGCATCTCTTGCGTGGGCATGAGTCAATCTAAACATGGCGTGCCCCAGACTAGCTAGTCGGTTGTATATCCAAGTAAGGCATTCTGATCACATCTCTAGTGGACGAACAGGAGCCACTGCCCGGATGAATCTTTTGTTAGCGATGTCTTCATGCTCCGGGTGGTAAGGGAGGAAGGGCGACGGATCTTCCCGCTGGAAGGCCATGTCCGCCAGCGACGGTGTTGGGTGATTGAGGTCGGGAATGGAGGCGAGCGGGTGGAGGAGATAGGGTTTTCCACCGTCAGAGCGGTGGTTGGCGAGTTACTCGAGGGAGAAGACGAGGGGACTGAGGGGAAAAGGAGCTTCTTGGTGGTTGGCAATGAGCAAAACTTGATAAAAATTTGTCCCCAAAGACATGGGTAACGACTCGACGCGACCAAGAAAAACGAAAGCTTCTTGGATGGATGCTGGCACGAAGGGGTTGATGGATCTAACTAGAGTTAATTAATCAAGTAGTTACCTTCTTGGATATAATTGTTCAAAATGTAGCCTAGGCAAAAACAATTGCCCCTCTTGTAGTTACACTTCTATTATTCTAATACAAAGATACGCACACTCGTGCATATTCAGAAAAAAAGTTATATGTTGTCTACATGGTGTGAATTAAAGATACACATGCCTAAAGTGGCCTGCAAACCTCGACTGAATAAACGGGCCAGCAAGGGTCGTGTAGAGGTACCGGACGCCCCTAGTGGCGTGCACTAAAGAGGGCCGCGTGCCCGGGTGGTTCAAATGCTGCCGCTACCGCAGCTGCCATCGTCATCGACATGTCATCAAATTTCTATTAGTCACCTAAATAGAGTTCTAGTACATTTGGAAAGGTTTAAGATTGGTTAGGAAAGGAGATCCAATATTATAGGGATATCCTTGAGTTTACTTAATGGTTAAGTTAGAGTTTTCTTAACGGTTAAGTCTTGCAAGACTATAAGAAAGGAATAGCCGAAAGACTTCTACCCTAAAGCCACTATGCCAGAATTGCTTATCGGTGACGCTTAAATCGGTGACGCAAACTAAAACACGTCACCAATATGATATCCGTGACGCGGGTAAACACACTGCGTCACTGAGTAGAAGTCTGCACACTGCCACTGAAGATAACGCGTCACCAATAACGAGTCAGACGCATCACTGATAAAGAGGAGGTTGGGAGTGACACGTCTGGACGAAGTGCGTCGCGGATAGACGAGCACGGACCCGAAAAATACATCAAATTCGGTGAAACTGAATGGGTCTGGTCCGCACCCACCCCACCAAGCCCGTCACTTCTCCCCCTCTCTCCTCTCTCCCCGCATGGAGGGGCGACCACGGCGGCGCCAGCCAAATTTGCCACCGCCCCTCTCCTCCCCTCCACCTCACTCTGCCACCACCGCGCCTCCCCCTCCCCCACCCACGACGGCTTCATGGAGGCCAGATCTGGTGAGGAGGAAGGCCGGCTGGTGAGCAAGGGTTGGGCTTGCCTCGAGAGGAGAGATCTAGAGGGAGGGAGATGGGCGACGAGGTTACTGCGGCAGGGTAGTCGGCGCTTGGAGGAGGATGCGAAGGAGGACGCCAGCAGCATGCCGCTCGGAGGAGGATCTGTGCCGCCCGTATGTCCATTGCCGCGGCTCGACCCGTCCCATCGTCTGCCACGCCGAGTGTTGCCTGTCTAGGTGCGTGTTGCGTGGATCCATGCCGCCCCCTTCCCCTTCCCTTTTCTCTTGGATGCGGATTTGTGTGTTTGGAGGGTCGGTACTTGGTCATTGGCAACAATCCACTCTGAGTTGTCCCCGTCCCCAATCGCTGCAGATAATTATACTAGATAACTAGGCACTCTCTGCTTGCTGTGCTAATCATATTCCTTAACTATACTTATCCTATGCATTGTATTGCAGCGTCTCCGAAACAGATTTATTATTAGAATATCACCAACTGAAACCCTTGTCTAAGGTGGATAATCTTACTACTCATGGTATGCATTTGTATGTCATGTTCAATTTAGAATCTTCAGTTTTGAAGAAGCAATGATTTGGTTCATATATCAGTCTCTATATGGTATAGGCTACTAGCAGTAACACTAGAATCTGACTCGTGGGAGGAGCTGCTAGCTTCTTTTTCTTGAATAGGCTAGTTGGTGCATTTCTAGGATGAAAATTGGGTAGTTGTATGTTGAATCCATGTGACTTGCATTCACCAGGAGGCTTGCTTTACTATGAAATGCTACCTTGCTTTATTGTAGCAGCCCAAAACTTTTGTACAGTCTAACAATCTATAGGTTGGTGGCTGTGAATGGCAGTTTACAGAGTAGCTAACACAGTAATCATGTCATCCTTGTACAGGAATCAAGTGTGAAGTTGGCGATGGGTGAATATTTTTGTATAAAACCTCCTGAGAATAAGGCAAGTATAAAGCATTCCAGTTCGAACTTTGAACATACTTTTTTTCTCTGCACTCTGAACATACTATGCATCTTTCTAGATACTGATTTCGTCCAAGTACGAGCTGACTGGCTAGAGTCTTTTTGCTGTCAGTCAGATAATTTTCTGATAGACACTTCTGCTATAAATATATCAATTTAAACATTTGATAAGTGTGAAAGAAATTTCAGATTTTATTTGCTTGTTGACTATCATGTTTTGATGAAGTTGAATGTGATGCTCTGTTTTTTGTAGAGGTGATCGGTTGGTGAGCCTACTGTAGTGTAGAGAAGAGTTTTGATCTAAGTGTTGCTTCACTGGTATGGCAATATATGGCTTATGATAATCGGTCAAAATCATTATTCTGTCTGGTTGCAGCCCCTTTGTGTTAAATACAGTTTGAGCAACAATTTCTAAATTTGTGTAGTCCGAGCAGCATGCAGAGTTCTTAGCTGGTGTCATAGCTATAAACTTAATCATCTAGTAGACATTTGGTTGAGTAGGCCATGTGAGCCTTGCTGATGTTGTTGTGAATATGGTGTCCTGTTTTATTTCAGACCTGCCATACTCCTTTGAGCTTTCATGGTGTCATTGTTGTTGTTTACCATTCCAAAATGTTGATTATCTTTGCATGACCTTGTTTCACAATGACATTGGAAAATATTGTCATAGCTATAAGATTTTTGTCTGGCATCACGTTCTGTGAGGCCTGCCTCTCTAAGTGTGCTTGATCAGTACTTTTGTGCTTTCATTGAAATCCTGGAACATATACGATTCTTTTTGGTCCAGTACTATTTATCCTCTGTTGCTTCAAAATGAATATTATATATGCTTAAATAAATCAGCATATATATATGAAATTAAATCCCTGCAGTTTCAACATCTAAGTACTTGAAATTGCTAGTTCAAATCAACCTTGATTAACTTTTAACCATCACAGCTCAATCATTCTTTTGACATCTATTTGAGTAGTGGCGTCTTTGAGAAAGTCTTACATTGGTAACTCTGACTTCTGATATGGCATGGCAGGTTTATGTCTGGAGCAAGCACAACCCTTTCATCCATATGAGCTTTCAGGGTCTGTTCACCTTTATGTCTGCTTACTTACTATGTGTAAGTGTTCTTTTGCCTGGGTTCTTGAATGCCACATTAGCCTACCAGATTCATATTAAGTTATTTTTTTGGTGACCATATGTGTATCACACCAATCATCTATTTTGTGTGGTTATATCTGAATGTTCCATGACATCTGAAATGTCCATTTCTGTTGGTTGCACATCCTTATATGTATGCATGGGAAATGCAGTAGTGTCATTGGTTTCTAAAAAACATCCTTCTGTATTTGGGAGGGCCACATGGCGTACATATGTTTTTTTATTAATTTGAATGCTTTGCTTCTTTTGTTATGATTTACTAACTTCACAACATCACTAACTAGGGTTTTTGCACAAGAAGTAGTGGCCTATTTTTAACGTACTGAAACTGAGCAGTCTACAAGCAGCCAATTAGTTAAGAGCTTTACCATTGGCTTGGTATTTTATTTTTAATACAGATTATTTAGGTACTTATTAATGCAAATTATAGAGAACAAATTCAGCTTCACATGTTGCCCTTCTTTCTGAACATTGTTAGCTTCAAAATTATTTAGGTACCCTATTGTTTGTTACAGAATTCTTTGTTGCTGGCACTTCTAAATCCGTACTTTGTTTATAATGGTTTTGCAGGCTCCCATGAAAGCTTTTGTACTGTTAGAAACCATGAAGTCACGGCTTATGTAATGTTCATGTATTGTTAGAACTCTTCTAGGCTGTAGTTCTTCTAGCAGATGCTTTGTAGATAAGCTGCATTTGGAATTTGTAAAGATTGGCAGCTGAAATGAATGAAATATGTGTAATGCAGGACCAGGTTGGAGATTTTTTTTATTGTTTCTGTAAATCATTATTAGTGACGCGTGTTTGCTGGGCGAGTCACTGATAAAGCCTATTCTGTGACGTGTGTTTGCTGGGCGAGTCACTGATAAAGCCTATTCTATGACGCGTGTTGTCTGGCGCGTCGCAGATAAAGCCTAATCTGTGACGCGTATTGTCTGGCCGCATCGCGGATAAAGCCTATCTGTGACGCGTGTTGTCTGGGCGCGTCGCTGGTAAAGCCTATCGGTGACGCGTCTTTACGCGTCACTAATATTGTATTATCTCTGACGCAAGTTTAGTGACGCGTGATTCCTGCGTCACTAATAGGCATTTCTGGCATAGTGCCGGTGAGGGAGAGAGGGAACTAGAGAGCTAGAGAGCTAGCGCCTATGTGTCGTCGCCCCTGCCCCCTGCCGTAACACCGCCTCCATTGTGCGCTGCCGCCCCTTCATAAACCAGTCACAACCTGTTACCAATGATAATATAATATAGAGCCCTTTTACAATGGTTGGAAAAGCATCTAGATGCCTCTTAATGCCTCTCAATGCCTCATCAGAATTATTATTTTCGTTAATTAATTTACTGAAGGGCAGTATGGTCTTTTCGCAAAGCATCTAAACCCTAATTATATGTAAAATTGTTCATCTTTTTTAATAAAGCAAATACTAGTCAAACATTATTATTACAATTATAAAAGTACTTTTGTACCCTTGGTTAAAAAAATAAACTACAAAAAAGCAATTGTGACTCTTTTATTAGAGTCATAATTTCTCCCAAATCCGGAGGCGTCACGATGCCTCACGACTTATGGGCCCACAAATCATAGACACATCAAATGCCTCTTGATGCCTAGGCATTGATGCCTCACGACTTATGGGCCCGTAAATAATACACACATCAAATGCCTCTTGATGCCTCTCCAACCATTGTAAATTTGCTCTATAATATATCATTTTGGTGTCCACAGACATATTAATGGGAAGATTAAGGTGCAATGCCACATCATCGCTGATGGCTTCACGATGTCGACAAATATATAAAGACACGGCAATAAGACAGAGGAGAGAAAGTCTTTGTAATCTTTGAACGCAATATAATGGATACTACTTTTCGTCGAAGAAAAAAAGAGAGAAAGACCTGCTCCTGGTCATTAGAAACCAAAAGCAATTTGCTCTTAAACTAGAAGCAACAAGATGTACGCATCATGAGGCAAGAGCACTAACATTATTGTTCAAAGTTTTCTATGTTGTCGTATGACATGCTAACAATGACTGATTTAGTCACAAATACTTTTCGACTGACTCAGTCCTAAGGTTGTGTTCCAAATTGATGGTATCGCTAATACTAAATATCTAAAATATCAAACTCTTAAGACTGACGACATGTGCCAAAATCTTATGCATTCTGAATCTTTGAGCAATATATGGACTACAAAAATAGCTTTATTTGAGTTACCTGTTCCCTTCATCAAAGAGTGAAAGACAGTATCGTGCAGGCAAAGAAAGACGATAAAATAACGCACATCCCAACAGCTAGTTGTGGCCAAGAAACAGCATTGGGAATCTTGTTAGAGAAGAGGCATTCATTCTTATGCTTTTTCTCGGCCAGCCTCCTTCCAATATCAAATTCAGGCTTGCTTAACTTTGTGTCTTTAGTTGCCGTCTTCAGTGAACTAGTCAAATGAGTAACAATATTCAAATTTCAATTTGCTGCTACCAAATTATAAAGCATCTTGGTTAGGTGCGGATTAGCTATAGTTCTTAGATTGTGAGGTCAGTCATCGAGGGACACAAAAGAATTTTATTTCTTGGAAACGGACAGGATAACCACTGGATTTTTTTAAGATGAGAAGGACGCCAAATGGCTGGTATATCATTTGGGGGTCTCGTACAATTATTCCACGGGAAGATTGAGGTGCCTTGCCACATCATCGCTGACGTTGGCTCCACATGAGGCGGAAAATAAATAAAGACAATGACGACGAGTAGCACCAGAAGGTCGTTCTAGTCTTTGAACTGAATATAATGCAAACTGCTTTTGAAGATAAAAGAGAGAAAGACATGCTCCTAGTCATTGTAAACCAAAAGCAATTTGCATGTAAACTAGAAGCAACTGGATGTCTGAACAACTGGTGTCGCAGAATCTACAAATGCTTACTCAGGAGGACCTTGCCGAGGACCAAGTGGGAGAAGCGGGAGGAGAAGGAGAGGATGATGAAGGTTCTGGCGGGGACGATGGCTCATCCTCGGCATATGAAAGTGAGAGCTTTCAGAGTAGCAAGCTCTCCGGTTCCCTTCCCCACGAAGGAACCCGCTCCCTCCGCCGTCAGAGTTCCAGGCGGCCCCTCCCTCCCGCCTCCGGCGAGCTCGCCGGAGTGGGCTGGGAGTGGGGGGCCCTGCTCTCAGTAGGTATAGTAGCTACTTCCTCGAGTTCATAGAGTGCCTTTATGGCTTTTTCCCCTTGTGGATCGTCCCGCCTGGTCGTTGCAGTCGTCGTCGTCGCCGCCGCCGTGGTCCTCCTCGGCACGTTCTTCGCCGTCGATGTCGCTACCAAGGTATGTGGTAATAAAATAAAATCGCCGTCTCAAGCAGTCTCATCTCCATCCCACTCCATCCATGGCTGCTTGAGCTCTACCGCCGTCGCCCCCTATCTGACCGGGTTTGAGGCCGATTTGTTCGTTGTGCTCGTGGATCCAGCCTCCTATTGGGTGGATCCGGTCCCTGATGCCGGTTCTCATCTCATCCTCACCCCGGTCGCGTCCCTGGTCTCCTCCGACTCCACCAATCAGCAGCTTCAGGCCGTGGTGCTTCCTCCCGCAACGAGGTGGATCCCCTCATGGTGTTCGTTCGACAGCGCCACCTCCCCCTGGGATCCTGGTGCAAGCCTTCTTCAACCTCCGGCGATGACTTCGACTCAATTCTTCGGTCGCCGGTGTGCTTCTCCTTCAATGGCTCGACCGGCCTGTCTTCAGCCGACGCTTTGCGCGGCCAATCCGCCCGGGTGTATGCATCCTCGACGCCCCTACGACCCTCCACCGGCGGCTTTGTCGTCACCGACGCCATGGATGATGTCTTCTTCCACTGCAATTTCAGGACTTCAGTGTAATTTAGTCTTCTTTCGAGGACCTTTGTGTAAACTGGCTGCTGCTTAATATAATATATTTATGCTTGTTGTCAAAAAAAAAAAAAAAAAGCAACAGGATGTCAATCAGAATTTAATGGTGTAATCGGAATTTAATTTGGTATTTTGAAGGATTCATTAAAATAAATTTAATGGTGTAAATTTAATGGGATGTCTTTATCTAAACATATCCATGTGAGATCTTGTTCGAAGGATTTTTTAAAATAAATTTAATGGTGTAATCGGAATTTAATTTGGTATTTTGGTTTGTGAGTTATAATATTTTTTAGTCACTTAAAAGTGTGGAGTAGGTGGGCCCAGTCAAAACTAGCACAAATAAGTACTTTTTTGGAGGGCTAGTTTTTTTGGGTGTGCTAGTTTCAAAAAACTAGCTCTAGCCCTTTTGTTTGGATGCTTTTGTGCTAGTTTGACTCAAACTAGTACAAACTAGCTCTAGCACTCGGATCCAAACAAGGCCAATGTCATGATGCAAGAGCAACATTAATTAATCAAATTTGAATGATGTCGTACGACACCCAGGGACAATGACTGATTAAGTTCAAAAAATGTTTTGGTTGAGACAATACGTCGTCCCAAATTATTGATGGTATCGTTAATTAAATACTCGTTATTGCTATACTCTTTTGTTGTGGGCCATTATTGTTCTACTAAATAGCAAATTCTTTACACAAACGACATGTAGATAATCTTGTGCATTCTGAATAAGTGCGTACGCTCGTTTTTTTTTTTGTTAGCCTGATATTTCTGGCGTACGCGGGATACCGATGCCTAATTATAACAGCTGAAGCGTCCCATGCATGCAGGAGGTGGGTTGAGAGCCAATCATCGCAGGGAAACAAATCACTTGTGGATATTTGGGCGAATTAATATAGTATTTATATGAGTGTCTTGGTATCTGTAAATTCTTTTCTCATGCCATATAAAACGGTCTGGAGGGAGTACTTGAGCTATATAAGGATTCACAAATCACAAGTGAAGATAGTGGGACGAGAAAAATGGACCAGAAAATTAGATTCACTAGAGTTCGGTGGTTTGGGAATTAGTGATTTGCAGTTGGCTAGATACGCGCTACAGACTATATGGCTGTGGCTCCAGATCGTGCTTGGAATCAGCTTCCACTCAAAGTCATGCCCTAGGTACAAGCATTCTTCAAGGCGCCCTTTGTCCAGATTGGGGATGGGTGCAGCACTTTGTTCTCGGAAGATAACTGGAATAACAGGGAAACCTAGTACTTTTACCCTAAAGCTCTCTAGCTCCCTAGCTCCTCTCTCCCTCACCCTTGCGCCTATGCGCCGTCGCCCCTGCCCTAACGCCGCCTCAACCACGCGCTGCCGCCCCCTAGGGTGCACGCTCTTGCATCACCACCGCACCTACACCACTGTCATCCGATCCACCTCCTGTTCGTCTATGTCAGCAGCCACGTCAGGGCCCAAGGAAACCCCTAACAGTATCCCGCAGGATAATTGAGACACGTGTATATTAACGCACATGCAAACATCTAGTGGTGCCCGTAAACCGGCATTGGCAATATTGCTAGAGAGAATGCACTCACCAATGCTTTTTGCTCGATCTGCTTCCCTCCTTCGAGTATCAAATTCAGACTTGCCGAACTTTGTGTCAGTTACTTGCCATCTTCAGTGATCTCGACAAATGTGTAACAATACTCAAATTCAATTTGCTGCTATCAATTTTTAAAGCCCGCATCTTGTTTAGGTGGGCATTAGTTATATTCCCTAGACCTCGAGGTCAGTCATCGTGGGAAACAAATGATTTTTATTTCTTGCAAATGGACAGGGGATTATATTTTTTTAATATGAAAAGGCCGCAAACTTAGCTATATACGAAATTAGATTTATTTATTATAAACCAAGTTGTTGTGTAATCCAATGGTCTGAGGGTTTTACTATCGATTAGGTTCAGCCGTTGAGCCAGTGTTCATGGTTACCTCTAAAAAAATCAGACCCCAGCGATATTTACTAGTGAATTTCATGATTTCTGGTGTTTTACCGCTGCAAAATAATTTGACCAGATTCGAACAATTATCCATTTTTCTAACGAAAATTTTATGAAAAATTGGAAATCTTTGGTCGAAAGTTAGTAGAAATTTTGGCGGTTACTGTCTTTTTTTTTTTGACCATTCATAACAAACTCACATTGCAGATTAAAAGTACTACTATACTCCTCTCAAAAAAAAAAAAAGTACTACTATACTTGAACCTACCGTTGACAGCATTTTTCAGTTGAGCTGCTGCTGGTGTTTTGCTCTCTGGTAGCATGCAAAAACAAGGATTTGAGGTGCTTGCATGTGCCGTTTCGCTCGTTATGGACTTTGATTTGATAGCGAGCACCAAGATTAGTTGCTATTTACACTAGATCAATTTTCATTGGAGTTAAATACACCGTGGGTCCGTAAACTTGTAGCTTCGTAGGAAACTAGATATCCATTCCGATAAACTTGCAAAACCGTTCATCCAAGTCCGACGCCAAAACTAGTCCGGTTTTTGCCGACGTGGCATGTCCACATGGACCGGGCCCGCGTCAATTTATCAAAAACACCCCTACCAAAAAAAACAGTGTCATGGCCGTCGGCCGCGAGACCTCCAGCGCCGCGCCGCCCTGCGTCGTCGCTCATCCCACACTCTGCTCTCTAGCAACAACAGTAGCGATGCAGCCCCTCACAGCGAGTTCCCCTGCTTCTTCATCATCCTCCATCGTACACCGCCACCGGCGAGGCGGCGGCGAGGCGGCCGCGGCCAATTCGGTCTACAGCGCGCCGCCCGCCGCGGCCACCGCCGTGCGCTACACCGGTTGGTGGCCTCGAGCTCGGACTCTCCGTCCTCCACTAGCAGAGCCATGACGAGCCTTCCCGTGCGCTCCCTCCCGGTGTCCGGCCGCATCCCGCCCTGTTCGTCGGCGACAGAGCATGGCCGCGGACGCCAGCACGCGAGGCGGAGCGGCAACTCGCCTGCTGCGGCATGCGTGCGAGGCAAAGCGCGTCTTTCCCCCGCGGTTGCTCCCATGCTCGAGCTCCCTCGTCGTCCACGCTTCAGCGCTCAAGGTGTTCGATGTTGTGCCCTGCAACGAGTTCCGCAACCGCGCTCAAGGCGGCGCCGCCATGATCGTTAAAATCTGTAGACTTAATGGTCAGATATTTCTAATTATCGTGAAAATTTCTAACATTTATTTTTTATAGTACGTCTGGTGAGAATTATTGAAAATGCTTCATTAGATCCTCCAATTAGTAATAGTATACTAGTATAAGATAAGATAGCCATACATCATCCGCTATATATGAATATGTAACACTATTGACTTTTCAACACAATATTAAAGTGGAGCCTTGTTTATATATACATGTACAGCAGCAGGCAGCAGCCACCCTACCAGCCAACTAAGCTAGCACAAAAAGTAGCAACAGCAATCAGCTATATAGCTGATAATAATGCTATATAGCTGAGAATAATTCGACATCTCTCGAGAGCAGCTAAACCAATCTTTCTCTCCAGCTAGCATCGGGCATCGGCATGGATCTTGTGGGTGGCGCAGTGGGCAGCGTCATCCGCAAGCTCGGAGAGCTGCTCCAGCATGAGTACAAGCTTCAGGCGGGCCTGCCACAGCAGATCGAGTATCTGAAAAATGAGCTCGAGAGTGCTCAGATGGCTCTCCTCACCGTGGGGCAGGTGCCGCCTGATCAGCTGGATCCACAGGTCAGGCTCTGGGCTTGTCATATCAGGGAGGCATCGTACGATATGGAGGACATCCTCGACACCTTCCTCGTCGCCGAGGTGGCGGTCCCTGCTGATACGGAGAGCAAGGATAGCTTGGGCAAACGTCTCCAGAAGAAGATGGCCATGTTGATCAAAAAGAGCAAGGCGCGCCACAACATCGCTGGTGCGATCCAGGACATGAAGAAGCGGCTCGACGAGGTGGCATGCCGCCGTGACCGGTACTCTGTTCCGGTTGCGGTGCCTGCACCAGCAGCGAAGCTGGATCCGCGCCTCGCTCATATGCACAGAGAGGCGGCGCAGCTCATCGGCATGGACAAGGCGAGGGCTGACCTCAGTACCATGCTTGGGTTGTCCGCCTCCTCCTCAACATCATCCTCAACCGGCTATCATGGTGGTCGGATCTCTAGCTTCAGCAACAAGATGAAGATAGTTTCTGTGGTCGGAGCTGGCGGGCTGGGCAAGACTACTCTTGCCAAGGCAGTTTACGACGAGCTTAATTCGGGATATGGTTGGAAAGCCTTTGTTTCCGTTGGCCGCAAACCTGACCTGGTGCAAGTGTTCATCAATATCTTCTTCCAACTCGATGAAAACAGGTACCGGGATATTCGTAAACTGAAGGACCTACGATTGCTCATTGATGAACTCCAAAAATTCCTCCAAACCAAGAGGTACGCATTAATTAGCACCCTATGCTAGTTCTAAGCTGACGATCATATATTACTGATGCTATTCCTATAGTCTTTCTGCTTCGTCTTATTCTATACGTTAATACCTACGTCAATTGACCATTTAGATTTCAACATCTTTCTGTTTCTTTATTGCTGGGCGAATAATAAAACTAACCTCTTGTTGCATATTACTGCCGATATCATATTTGAACCGTCAAAACGTTCGTTCTTACAGCAGATGATTATTGATAACATATTACGTTCGCGCTTGACAAACTCGTGGAACTGATTTTATGGTGTGCTTGTATTTGGACATGTTTATTTCTTAATATAGGTATACATTATAAAAAAAAAGATACAGTTCGTCACGCAATGGGCCACGCGACCCCTTAGGGCGCCCATGTAGCGCCGCCATCATTCCCGCTGCCGCCACCCGCCATCACGGTGCCAGCGGCCCCTTCCTGTCCTCCACCTCCCCCCCCCCCCCCCCTCCTACTCCACCTTCCCCTCGCACCATCTCCCCTCTCCCACTGCTGACGGCCACACGCCACATGTCGCTGCGCCGACCATAGTGGGTCGTCTCCATCCGTGCGGCTGACAGCCATTGGGGTTCCCCCGGCCAGGGCGCCGTCGGTGCAGTTGGATGGGGCTCCTAAGGCAGCGGCTGCGGCATCCGCTAGCGGGGGCTGCAGCTCATGTAGGGCGAGGATCTGGGAAACCGCTGCAGCCGCCCCTCTTCTGCAGCTGTGTGCCACCAGGGCACCGCTGTGCTTGGGTCTAGCAATCGGGCCCTCTTCTCCGCCACTGGAGGCCTCCCCCTGGGCCACGTCTGGGGGCTGCGCTGACGCTGCTGCCGCGGCTAGCTCCGCTGCAGTGCTCAGGCCCTGGCATCGGCTAGTGAGGGCACCCGGCCAACCGGACCCGCCATTGTTGTCGGTGTCCTCCCAGGATCAGAGCGGCCCCCATGGAGGCCCCAACTCCCCCCGCCCCTCCAGCAACCAAGGTAAGACCCTCTCCCCAGCTGCCAGCCCCTTCTTCTGCTCCTCTGCGAGCAGATCCAAATACATGAGGTGGGAGGAGGTGTGTATAAGCGAATATTTTCATGACGATGATAATGATGAGACGTCGTTGCCCCACCACTTCTTCAACCTTCGTGGAGGTCGGGCCGCTTCCACTGGCCTAGAGGTCGGGGAGACCTCGACTAGGGTCGAGACGACCACCCGCGGCGGACACACCATCCACGGTTGTGGCGAACCACTCAAACTAGCGACCATCTACGGTCTTGAGGTACGAGACACCTCGACTAGGACTCGCAATGCCAACCACGGTGGCCTCCCCAACTACTCTGCCATGGACAAGACGACACCTGCGCCGCCATGCTATTTCAACTATCATTGACCCCACCACCTCACCCGGGACTGCAAGCGACCATAGATGCATTTGATCATCAGTTGCTTGGCGGCCAACAAACGCTTCATCAGGCAACACGGCGCGGCGAAGCCTGGCTCCATCTATGTGTAATCCTAGGCCGGACCCCACTCAAGGGAGAACACCATCGCTGCCGCTGTCGGTCGAAAACAATGTGACGAGCCTATGATTCTTCGTTGTCGTCATGAACCGACACGAATCGGTGGACATCCTCATCAAGGATGTGCGGGTGGCCGTCCCCGCCATTGCTGGACTATGCTTGAATGACCTTCTAGAGAACTTCATTGTTCTATGTGAACCACGAGTTGTCTTGGATTAGGTCCACCTCCCAGCGGCTGGACCGTGCGCCAACCCAACAGTCATGGATGAGTTTGAACATGCGGCACGGGACCGTAAGCACTATGCACGGCTTCCAAAAAATTGACCATCATCGCACCTGTCCGCCAGGTCTAGAGGACGTAGATACTCCTCACTGCCCAACAAGAACCGCGAACCGACTAGCACGTGGAGGTGACCGCAATGTGGACAACCACAACGGAGGTGTCAGGCCAATTGCCCAGGCCTTCTTCACCCACTTTAGCCCAGTGCTTAGAGCAACATGAGAACACCATTAGCACCTTCGATCTATGGGGAAGAGGGCCGGAGTAGGCTGGCTATCAGAGCTCGGCCCACCAGTGACGAGCCACGAGGAAGGTATGGCTGTTGACGGTCGATAAGTGTCAATTTTTCCTGTCAACTAAACGAGAAAAAGGACCTAATCATAAATAATATCTAGCTATAGGGGTTATACTGATAGAATTCCATGAGTTTTGGTGAATATCTATTTCTGCAGGGGGTTATCAGAAAAAAGCCAATAAGGGCCCACATGTCATGTTTACATAGAGACAAAGGAGGAAGGCCCACAAGTCATGTTTACATAGAGACAAAGCAAGAGGGCCCACCTGTCATAGAGGATGGGTGGCCGCCCACCTCTCTTGGGCGCCCCCCCTCTTGCTAGCCAATGGGAGTCTGTCTCCTGGATTGATGACATGGCACTTCACGCGGATTGATGACATGGCACATCACATGGATCGATGATGTGGCACTTCACGTGGATTAATGGTATGACAGAACGGAGTACACCATTGCGAAGATCTCGTCGAGCTGATCGAAATGCATATATTATTTGCTATATTTGGAGTTCGGAATCAAGAGATATTAATAAAACAAATACTCCACATAAAAGAGTCAGGATTAATTGGGCCCAAATCATATTTTGGTCCATTAAGGCCTATGAGCATTTTAATGAGATATGATGGAAAGTTTAGTACCACATCGCTTGCTAAAGGAGGAGGGCCGGGCAGTGCCCTATATAAGAAGACTAGGACCCCCCTAGGCGCCATCATCTATCATCTATTAGATGGAGTTGCAGAGGTGTCCCATGAAAGGATGACCTCTCTTCTCTAGAGAATTAGAGCTAGACATTTCAATGTAGTAGATTAGATCTAGATGAGAGTTAGGGAGAGCGGAGCTGCGCTCCGGTTCTGGAGAAGTCTTCAGAGATTTGGTATGTCTTTGTATCTACTCTTTGTAAGACTTATGCTTTAATACATTTATCTTCTCTATTTACTTTATGCCTTCATATGTATGATTAGTATAGTTGTTATATCTTGGCATGGGATCTTCGCTCGTATTGAGTGCTCTCGTTATCTTAAGTAATTAGAGTAGTAATCGATAGTGTAGGCATGGTGTCTAGACTATAGGTTACCTGAGGTTGCGTCCAATCCCACGGATAGTTGTGGTAGCCCCGAGGTGACAGGCTGTCGGGCCTTCGTATTCCACCACGTTCGGGTTGGTGTTTCGTAGAGCTTTCGGCAGCCTTCTCCCAACTACTCTTTACCCGATCTTCTTCGAGAGTTGGAAAGGACTGCTTTGCTCCAAAGTGCTATTGTGTGATCGCTATATCTAACCATTCCCGTTATCATAGAACCAGAGTAATAGAGAAGTATATAATAACCTTGATTTCTCCCGTTGTCCTCTCACTCTAGCTAGCTACTCATTTATCATAAAATGCTACAATAATAACTCTGTGCGCTTGCGGAATCCTTTATATTTTAGTTACACTTAATTTATACCAACAATGGCCTGCAATCCTCGAGGGCCATCTACTACCTCTGATGACAAGCGACCTTGATCCACAAGAAACGGTGACCCCGGCCACGACATGTTGCCAACTACGTCGTCGGGCTTCTCCCCACCCTGCGGGAACATTGGCACGCCATGCATGAAGAAGGGGCTACCTCTTTGGCCAGTGTTGAGGCGCAACCGCTTCCACATCCCTAGTCGGATGTGCTAGCTAGGGCGAAGTCTATGACGGCGACCCCTAAGATATCACCACGCCAGCAATGGCAGTAGGTGCACATAGACCGTCGTCACCATGCGGGCCATCGCGACCAGGGCTAGGGACACCACCATTTTTTACACACCACTGGCTGTCAAGGTCGTGGCACTTGACCAACTCAACATTGACCAGGACGCAAATAATACCGGAGCCCGCTCCGCTTCACACTCTCTTAGCGGCTGCGTCAAACGGTTTTGCGCAGAGGGTGCTAAAGAAGGGTTCCTTGCTGTTGCGGAGGAGGCACATCGCGGGGCAGCCATTAGCCAAGATCCCGGTGGCTAAGCGAGGTGAGATTCTCATCATGCAGCGTTTAGGATTGATCCAAAGGACGCCAACGGAGGTGGCAAAGGAGAATCAGGATATGTACGGTGGGGACCTAGGCACTTCGGATGCTGAGGCGATGCGGGAGCTCTTTCCCGACCTACAACAGACATTGAGGCGTAGTGACCGCCGTGCCTGAGCATATCGCTGATCTACGGGCCGCGGTGCTTAGAAAGAAAAAGATTCTGATGATGCTGCTGAAGCTGGACATCTCCAAGGCATTTGATATGCTGTCTTGGCCCTTTCTTCTAGAGGTTCTCAGAGCGAAGGGACTCGGAGATAGGTGGTGCGCTTGGATTAAGGCTCTCCTTGGTACAGCGAGCTCCCAGATAATGCTCCCAGATAATCCTGAGATCAAACACATGAGGGGAGTTAGACAGGCCGACTCACTGTCACCTATGCTATTCATCATAGCAATGGACATACTTCATCGTTTGTTCCTCAAGGCATCAGCCGGTGGTGTTCTAAGGAGGATGCGCCCAGCAGAGGTAAAATTTCAACGTAGTTTCTAAGCAGATGATGTTAGCTTTTTTATCCGTCCTTCGGCACAAGAAGCAAGGGTAGTCAAGCAAATTCTATCAGTTTTTGGAGAAGCATCTGGGCTGCACACCAATCTGAGTAAATGTTCCATCACCAACATCTTTGGTGGTGAACACAAGCTCCAGGAGATGGTCACAATTCTGGGGTGTCAGGTATAGAATTTTTCGATCAGGTACTTGGGGTTGCCTTTGAGCACAAACCGTATTCCGAAGGCTGGGTTCAAGCTACTCTTGGGCAGGTTGCCAGGAAATTACCACCTTGTCATGGCTCAATCGTGGCCAGGAGTGGACGGTTTGCATTTTTTTTAGATAATGGATAAATCAATATCCGGCATGGATCAAATCAGTTTTACGATCCATCCCAATCTATTCGATGATGGCGGAGAACCTACTAGCCTGGGCGAGGAACTAGATTGACGCGGTATATAGAAAATTCTTCTAGGCTGCCTCTGATCAGTCCGTGCAAGGCAAGTGCATGGTGGCATGGCCAATATGTTTGCCGTCCAACCAAGCTGGGCGGCCTGGGGATTTATGATATCAAGCTGGCTGGCTACGCACTTCAGACAAGGTGGCTTTGGCTGCAACAGACTGATGACACCAGGGCCTGGAGTGAGCTCCAGATCAAGACGTGCCCAGAAGTTCAAGTTTTTTTTAGAGCCTCCACATTCAAAATCCTCGGCAACAGAAGAAAAATGTTATTCTGGCTGGATCGATTGATCGACGTTCAATGCGCTCAGGGGATTGCACCCTATGTGTTTGCACTCATCCCAGCACGAACCCGTGACTGGCTGTTGGTAAGCCAGGGACTCTAAAACAGGACTTGGGCACGTGGGTTCAGTTTAGCTTATCTTCGTAGGCCATCACAGACTTCGTCTATCTCTGGAATGCTGTGGACAGCATACAGCTCATGGCCCAACTAGATAAGACCGTGTGGCGATGGATGGCGGACGTGGTATACATCGCCAAATCAGTGTATGAGATGTTGCATCAAGGATCAATCAGCTCTGCTGGGTACAAGTTGATATGAAAGTCTTGGGCGCCAATGAAGGTTAAAATCTTCCTGTGGCTGTCCTTGCGCCGTAGACACTGGACGGCGGACTGTAGGCGGCGACACGGCCTACCATCGCAAACAAGGTGTCTCCTCTGCAATTAGGCGGATGAATCCATCGACCACATCCTCGCTGGATGCCCCTATTCCAGAGAGGTGTGGTTCTTTGCACTTCGGGCGCTCGACCTGGTGCTCCCAGCAAGAACAACGACCACCATCTCATGGTGGCGCCCGGCTGCGTTCCACATCGCCTGGCAACCAGAGAGGTATGAACAGTTTATTCGCCCTCATATCATGGCACCTATGGAAAGAAAGAAACGCCTGCTGTTTCAGAGGTGCAACCACTTCGGTCCAGGATACGCTTTGAGTAATCAAGCTGGAAGCGGATGGTTGGATTCTAGCCGGAGCCACCGGGCTGAGAGAGCTCTCGGAACGGTAGTGGTTCGGTGACTTCTGGAAATCCGATGCCTAGTTGTGTCGGATAGCAGCATTATCTATAATGATATTGTTTACTTTAAACTACGCTACTTACGTTAGTAACTATTGATTAAGTTAATTTGCTCTATTGATTGTGTATATCCAAACGCACAAGCCTAGAAAAGTCACAACAACTTATGGTTTCGAATGTTGGAAATATCTTATATTATTTAATATTTCTTGTAACCTCGTCACTGAAGTAGTGAATTTATATTATTTTCTATGCCTTGTCAGTCATCTGTCTCATGTATATTGAAGCTCTAACATTTGCTAACTTTGGCCATATATTTTTGTATGTACTGCCATTTGGGCACGTAGGTTCTTTATTGTTATTGACGATGTATGGGACCTCGAATCTTGGCAGCTCATCAAATCTGCTCTGGATCAGAAAAATACCGGAAGCAAAGTAATTACTACTACTCGTAACCAAGAAGTGGCTTCTACCGAGGAGGTTTACCATCTACGTCCACTCTCCTGTGATGATTCAAAAAAGTTATTCTATATGAGGCTGCTTGGTGTCGAAGGTAATAAATGTCCTTTTGAGCAAATGGATGAGGTGTCTGATAAAATTCTAGGCAAATGTGGTGGTGTACCATTAGCAATCATAACAATGTCTAGCTTGCTTGTGGGTAAATCAAAAGAAGATTGGCTTGAGCTGTGCAACTCTCCTGGTTTCTATCGTGGCCAAGATAGCAAGCAAATAGATGATACTGTATGGATATTGTCTCTTAGTTACTATGATCTGCCTTCACACCTAAAGACCTGCTTATTGTACCTAAGCATGTACCCAGAAGACTATGTCATTGAGAAACATTCTTTGATATGGATGTGGATAGCTGAAGGTTTTATTGACAAGAAGACAGGAACACGCTTGTTTCAGCAGGGGGAGGAATACTTGCATCAGCTCATAAACAGGAACTTGATAGAAGCTGTCGAGTCGTCATATGGGATTGGCATTATATATGGCTGCCGTGTTCATGACATGGTTCTTGATCTTATCCGTGACTTGTCAGGTGAAGAAAACTTTATCTCTATCTCTAATGGTGATGGTGGTACATCATCACAAAACAAGGTACGCAGGTTAGCTCACCACTATAGAACAATGACTATTCATGAGGACAATGATCATATGGACATGACACACCTCAGGTCATTTTTTGCCCATGTATGTGATATTGATAGATGGGTCTTGCATCCGAGCTTTACACAATTGCGTGTGCTAGCTTTAGAGAAATGCACACCATCTATAGATATGGGATATCTATTTCATTTGAGTACTTCAGATCTAAAGAAGTATGTTACTGGAGGTTGGTATGGACTTCAGCATCTTGGAAATCTGCTTCACTTGAGGTACCTCTCGCTCCGTGGTACTCGCATAGAGGGTGGAAAGCTCCCAGATGAAATAGGAGCTCTCAAGCTTCTACAGACACTGGACTTATTAGGTACTCGAATTGATAATCTGCCGTCAACCCTTTGCTTTCTAACGCAGTTGGTCTGCCTTCGTTGTGACAGACGCACAACACTGCCTAATGGTTTCCTTGCGAAGGTGATGTCACTGGAGGAGCTGGAGATAACTTTTTCTGATGATGACAATGTGTGCCAATTTATGGAGGATCTGGGCAATCAGAAGGAAATCAGGTCGCTCGCTATTGGTCTGGACGATGATGCTGAAGGGTTGCAGGCAGGTCTAGTGAAGTCATTAAGCAATCTCCACGAGGTCCAGCGACTACTAGTGATGGGTGATTCTTATTATTATAATAAAGCTGCCACGGAGTGGGACACAGCGGTGCTTCCGCGAGATCTACAGGTTATAGGTTTCCGTGACATCTGGTTCCCTCGGTTGCCAACTTGCATTAATCCAGCACATCTCCACAACCTCTCCCTCCTGGAGTTGTTTGTGTTTGATATGGATGAGGCAGGTCTGAGAGCACTGGGTGCGTTGCCAGAGCTGCGTGGCCTCAAATTGAAAACGAGATCTAATGCTAGCTCTGATAACACTGGGTGGGTGAACGTAGCTAATATTGTTTCCTCTGATGGCTTCTTCCAGAAGCTTGGATTCTTTAGGCTGGATGGCTGGATGGTTGAATTGTTGCTCAGCGAGGACTCCACTAGTGTTTCATTTAGTATCTGGAAAGGAGGGAATGGTGTTGCCATTCGTTCCAAAATCAAAGACGACTGCACCAGAGTAGCACCGGCCATTGTCATAATGCCAGACCTTCAAGAGCTTGAGTTCCATGTCTTTGTCAGAGCATTGTATTTCGGTAGAAAAAGAACCCAAACCCAAGACATTAATCTCGGGTGGGAATTCCTCCCATCGCTTCAAAAAGCCAGAGTTGTTGTCCACTGCAAGGATGCCTTTCTTGAGGACATTAACAAGGCAAAGGATCAACTGAGGAAGGCAGCGATGAAATTGGTGGAACGCGATACTACTCTTCATCAGAAACAGAGGTATGTACGGACGTACCAACTGCTCTACTCCCATGCTGGATCTGTATGTGATAATTGTTATTACATTAACACCCAATGTTCTCTGTCGCATTTTTTTTTGTATTCTTGAATGTTCTAATATCAAAATTACTTACAATTCCAGTCGGACGATGAAGACAATTTCACAGTAGAAGAAAACAAAGGAGAGGTTTCGGAGGCAGCTGATGACGAAGCCGTTGTCACGCAGTTGGACGATGATGATAATTCATCTGATAGCATGTACGCACATCTGCTCCACCAGCCCACATAAATATTCCGTTTGAACCAATATTTTGCTCTTTTTTTCTATTTGCTCATGTCATATATACCCATTTAATACTAAATAATCTGTAGACTCTGCATTGCATGCAGTTAGTTGAAACCTTACATAGGTTTAATTTGACCTTGTTGCATATTTTTATTTGTGACATTGTAAATCTATATTCACCTTAAGAATGTATGAAGCATTTACATTTACTTTTCAATTTCATATAGGTAAAAGCTGGTAATTTGTGAACATATATGTTGTACTTGTGGTATGGTACATGTTTTTCATATTAGCTTATCTTATAATTTGGAAACAACTTTCGGGGACAATTCAGCTTATTTGTTTAATAACAACGTTGGTGGTAATTTAATAATACCAGAGGGTCGGGATAACTTTATTATATGTTATCTTTCATAATCATAATAGCACAAATGGGTGGCTCGAAAGAGAAAATATAGGGGCTACTTTAATTCATCTTTCTTAATGTTTGTCTTTATTAAGTAATTTTCATGCATAAGTATGTTGCTGCTTTAAATTATCATTCATATTTGGTGGTGGTTGCAAATTATGGTTATTTTGTTTATTTTTCCATAACTGTTGAGTTATGCAATTTTTTACTACACCTGTCCCCAAACGAATGACACGCTTACTAAGTGAGAATGTTTTAAATTTGGCAATGACTAGGTAAGTGCCCGTGCGTTGCAACGGGATTAAAATCATGTATGCATGACAAATGAGAAGAATCAACCCAACCAAACATCATTAATAACATGACACAATTCATTTAAATTGATGGTGCTCCTTTTGTTAAGGGTACCTATCTCTGTATGTGAATTTGAGAGCAAATATGATTAACATGAAAGTACAAAGATAAAAGATTATAGTCATCCAAGGAGACAAGCATAGCATTGAAATTCACTTGATAAAGACGAAAGTGATCAGAGAGTGCAGTATGCTAACTGCCGCATCAAAGTTTTATAATACAATGTTTCTATGTCAAAAACATATTCGACGTGATGTTAATGGTGTCGTATTTGTTCATCCTTCTACCAAGGCCAACCTCACCTTCTTGCACCATAGTCGTATCCACAACTCACAGGCATCACGAAACTCACCCTTGCTAATGATATCCATGTCAGGGAAGTCATCTACAAGGAAGCGCAGCACATTATGCATTGCCTTCAAAACCATATTCATTCCCATGGCGCCATCTTGTACCCATTTTGTGTTCTGTGTTCTCTCCTCCAGCAGAGACAAGAAGATTGTGGCGGCCTGTGCAGTCCCCTGAAATAATAATACATGGTAATAGAAAAACCTAAATTAGAAGTTTAGAACTGATGGAGTAAGCTCGATAACTAAACATAATTTTTGTATAAGCTATACAAAATATTGACTTATTTGACTCCATTGCCTATGAGCAGCAACACAACAAGGATGTCGAGACAAATCATCAGGGAGCAGTCTGTTCGAGCAACACAACAAGTTAGTAAGTTAACTGGTCTACATTCTAGAATCATGAATTAGTAAGTTGACTGAATAATAAGTGTTCCAGGGCTGTAATCTTTACAGTCCAGGAGGAAACGGCAAAGGGCTTGAACTGGGCATCAGGGGAATAAGACATCCATGTGGGGTGGTAGTATGACAAATCCATTCCATACACACACAGAAGGCAAGGTTACTGTCATTTGCATGTGAAAATGCGAAAGCTGCTGTGAAGGAGACCAGGGACTATTTCATCATTAGCACACAAGAAGCGAGTGCTTGGTTGAATAGCGCATTAACAAATATTGACATCCCAGCGTGAAGGTGATAGTAAAGGGAGGAACTAATAAAAAATCTGTAGAAAAATAAAACAGGAAACGAGATCCATCTTAAGTTGACATCCCAGCTTAAGTTGTCATCTTATCAAGCATCCCCAAGGATCAATTAACCCTTTTTTTGTGAGCAACAGAAGACAATTTTGTTGGAACTAGGTAAATACCCGTGCATTGCAACGGGGAAAAATAATATCATGATAGTTTAATTTCTTTCATAGATATTTTGCTTCTCATAGACTATTTTGGCTAATCCAACATCTTTGTCAGTACCACATATGTTGAAATGCAAGCATTCGTTAAATAGGAACGTGTTATTGTTTAATGGTAATTGAAAATGCGAGATTGTTGTTGGCAACAATGCAAGTTATATACAACTGTCAAAAAATTGCACCAGCTTCCAATCATTGTAGCAGCCCACAAATCAATTTTTGAAATATACCAATAAACAGACCACATCACCACATATGTTTTCCACCTCCCAGAACTCCATGCAAGGTTTTCTGACGACCAAATACCTTGTTTATGACTTTGTCGAAACTGTACATGGATCAAATTGCCAAACTTGTGTAGGAAGTTTTTCTGTGCTGAAGAAAGCCACTTGTACCAGAGTTCATTGGTATTAGTTTGGGCATAAAGAACTGTAGGAGCTTATGAGACTGATGTTGCGATAATGAAATTTGTTCGCCCTACAACGCAAGGGCATAATCATAGTAGAAAATAAGATTAGAGAACTGCGAAGACTTCATATTGACGTAAAGAGGGTCACAAGTCTGTTCATTGTATCAATATGCAAACTTACGAGAAAAGGTGAACTGGTTGTTTTTCAGTGTTCAATGAGTGTTTCCAAGAACTGAATCTTCTTGAAATTAATAGCATAAAATAAGTGAGTCAGATAACTCTAGCATATAGTTGATACTTGATGTTACAAATAGAAACTGAATATGTCTGACCAGAAAAAAGTAATAATATTTATTCTGAGTCTACATAATTCATAAATGAAGTTCTGCCACCTGAAAAACTAATAAGAGTTTTTTGAATCGTTTATTTTTTCAGTATCCTTTTCCATGTGATTGCTAGAGAACATACAGAGTCCCACTTCCCCAAGGCTCTCCAAGAGTTGTAAAGAGGATCATTAATTATGGTTTGAAAAATAGCAAGGATTTGAAACAAAGAAACAGAGAATGCAGCATTGCCGTACCGTTCTCCTCGAACTGGGTAGTGAGTTAGTGACAAAAATAAGGACCCATGGGACTTTTCCATTTAGTGGCCCACCTATAGGGAAACATGAATGCTGAAGGGGTCATAAACTTGGAGATGAACTACTAATCTTTTGTTGGCCATATTGACAGTTTTATTTTGCTTACACACACCGAAACACATCACTGAAAGCATTTGTTAATGCACGATTTCAGAGGGAAAAAGGCACTACCTTCATTTTCCACTCATTTACTTTCTTCGTTTCTTACTCTTACCATGAGAATCAACTGCTATTCTGTACCAGAGGCTTAGCCAGTAGCACACCATCACTACCAGATTATTGTCTAGAACAAATCATCTCAAATGTATAAACCATTGCTCTCTACAGTTTTGATTCAGTCATGCCCTCATGCCTATCAAAGTGAAGCAATATATCTAAGCCTAACAGAGCTTTAGCAGATTATAAGCTGTATGATTTACATACTTTTCCTCTTCAAATATAGCCTGAGAAACCAAGCCTAGTAAATCAAGCTGAACCCCACACATTGCCCAATAACTAAATCATTAGAGAAAGATTTTGCATACCTTATTTTACAGAAGGCTGGCGGATGCTTGATTTTCGGAGTGGGTTCAGCAACTGTAACCAAAATTGTTCAGAGAACGATAAGCTATATGATTCAACTATAGCCTGAGAAACCAAGCCGAATAAATCAAGCTGAAACCCACACATTGCCCAATAACGAAATCATTAGAGAAGATTAAGAAACAACACAAAGGCATTATGACATAGCACTTGAAGCAGCAGGCTGCAGGGATGTGATGGACTTCCCCATGTGGTGGATCTAGATTCCTACTGAAACCATGATGATTAATATATTGTAGCTCTTTGTTTTAACTTGCAGTTCATACTTCCCAAAGAAATGACCATGCAGTCAGTTTTCAAACAGAAGTGGATGGCAACGAAACTTACATAGATGTAAGATGTGAAGCACCCTAATATCTATTAGCATGAACTTAAACAACAGCAGACCAATTGAGCTGCCTGATTTATCTGTAGCTTATCTGCAGCACTGCACGACAAACTACAGCTCCTTGCGTTGCTTGTCGCTGCGGGCGTGATTGAGGATGGCATCCTGGAGGGCCTGCTCGGAGGCAAATCACAACTCGACATCAAGGTTTCCAGGGTCATCGGCAAAACGAATATGAGTAACCCATGATGGCAATCAGCAAAACAGCAAGGGATGAGTTCATCAATCCGGTAGAACACTAAGTAGTCAATATGAGTTGGTAAAGACAATTCATCAAACAACATGCGAGCATCCCTCGAGCAGTAGCAGCGGGCATGGAAAATGAATCAGGCAGGAGTAGAGGAGGGGCCAAACCTTGATGCCGAGTTGCTTGAACTCTCCGGTACGCCACGCCTCCTCTGCCCGGCGAGAACTGCGCGACGCCTCTGCCGCTGAGAATGTCGTTCCGCCTCGCCGCCGACCACGCCGCGACTCCTTTGCCGCCGAGAACTGCGCGCAACCCAACTCTCCCTTCCTTTCTCCAGCTCGCCGTCCCCGTGGGACGAGGAGGAGGGGCCGGAGCCGAAGACGAGGAGAAGCGCGGCCAGCGGCGGGGCACGCCTGCGCGCACGGCGGCGCGCGCTGGCCCGGAGAAGGAGGCGCAGCGCGGGCCCATGGCGACGAACGCGAGGATCTCCTCGTCGGGCGGAGCGAGGCGGCGGAGAAGGAGGAGCTCGCGCGGCGGAGGACGCCCGCGCGCGCGTCCCGCCGCTGCGGAGGACGCCCGTGCCCGCGGCGGCGGAGGGCCTCCTCGCGGCCGCGCACGAGCCCTCTTCCCCGGCGCTCCTCCAGGAGCCTTGCGGCTGCTCGAGGAGGTGGGCGGCCCTCTCCCTGCATCCTCGCGGGTCCAATGAGGACGCATCCCGCCGCCGCCAGTAGCTCGCACGGGAGCTCGCATGCCGCCGCCGCCGGGAGCTTGCGTAGGCGTCGGTGGTGGAGCACGCATGCGGGATTCGGTTGTGGAGCGGGCCCGATGTGGATGCGTCCCGCCACCCCAAGGAGCTCGCATGCCGCCGCCGGGAGCTCGCGTGGGCGTCGGTGGTGCACGCTCGCATGCGGGATTCAGTGGTGGAGCATGCGGTGGGGAAGGGACGGCGGAGGCCGCGGTCTTCGATTTGGCGGCGAAGGCGACGGCCTGCTCCGCGCCCAGGCACGCAAGCAAGTACGCGGCGGCGAACTTCATCTCGGACGGGCGGCGCGAGGTGGGCGGCGGGTGCGGGTCCTCCGCTTCCTCCGGCCGGCCATGGCCATGGCGGTCCTCCTCGAGCTCACGGCCATGGAGGATGGAGGCGGAGGAGTGGGTCCGGCGCGGCCCCGGCCCCTCCCTCCCCGACGGGCGCGGCGTCCCCGGCGGAGGCACTCCCGGCGGCGGCCCCCAGCCGAGGTCGTGGGGCGACGGTTCTGCGGTCAAGCGCGGGATGGGGATTGCCGGGTGGCCTCGGGAGCGCGTGTGGAACTTTTACCGGGCGAGCGAAGGCGCGGGCGAGCGTGCGATAGGGCGAGTGGACGATTTACTGCGGTTCTTTTTAGTTGTAGGATTATGTAAAAAATTATTTAATTGCCAACATGCCTCCACTATTAGTGTTGGTTGACCAAGAATTCCCCTGCATGATGCATTGAAGACCCTATTTCTTCTGTTCCCGTAATAATATGTATTAACCCCTTGCATTGGTATTAGATAGTACATTATTCAGTACCTCAGTTGGAGATAAGCATCGTCTCGTTTGTGGTCCTTTTCGTGTATATATATCAGTTTTTAGCTTTTACTTTTTATATAAAAATTTCATTTGCTTTTGTCAAATTCCATTTGTGGTATAAAAAAATATCACCTTTATACGTCATTCATTGAATTCATTATATTTAATAAGTCGCAGATTAACCTGAGTGGGAGGAGTTTCTAGTTCTGGAGCAAGATAATTCCATCCAACCTAGCATGGCGGAGTAGTGGAGCTGGTATCAGTGTCAGTCTACTACATTCGGCCATCTTCGAATCTCATGGGCATGAATGCTGCAAAAGTTTTAAACATTTTAATAATGTTTTTTGTGCGAAAGAAACATTTCAATAACGTTGGTCATCGATGTAACTTCGTATACATCGATTCGCTTTAGGACTTGTTGTACCTGCAAGTGTGCATGTTGAGAACATAAAATTTCTCTAGATATATATCACATACGTTGTGTTTTATAAATGAGGCTTACAATTCTTTTTCTTGCATCTGCACGCTTGCTCTTCTAGAAACAGAGTGATGTCAGTCTGCTTTGCTCAGGTTTCTTGTTGATTGAGCTCCATCTTTTCTCTTCTGCAATGAATAAAATGTATTTTCTGCTAGTGATTTCTATGGCCGTCGGGCATACCTTACTTGCATGAGTACTCAAATTGATCATGAATAATTAATGGCAGGGCTAACCGTGTTTTGTATGCCATGGTCAAGTATTGAGTTTACACGTCACGAATGTGGACGGTGTACTCACGTGGCCAGCAACATGCACACATCTTTGCCCGTCATGTTACATTGTTCGAGTCTCAGCTTGTTTCGACTTATTCTTTGTCATAATATATTATTGAATCAGCTAGCTTATAGATCATCTTAACAACCTCACTCTCGTAAGTGTACCAACGTTCTATACGTACTACCAGTATATACAAGTGTCTGTGATTTGTTTATTACTTTGAGGTTTCAGACCAGCCGAGTATTACCTTTTTTTTAGCAATGTCCTCCCCCATTTTATTCATAATTCCTAGAAAAGGAGATACAAAACGCCAGGCGCCGTATCAAGAAACTATATATGTCTCCCTATTGATCGAGACACACAACTCCTCGCCATCATATGAGCGTCAGTATTTGAGCGACATCCCTCATGCACAATATCCACCGAATTGAATGCTTCCGTCGTCGCTTTTATTTCTCGAATTATCTGGCCATAAGACCCCCTTCCATCCCCTTGAATGTTTTTAACCACGTTCGCATAGTCAGTCGCCATTCTAAATTTTTGGAGCCCAAGGTCAGACTCAAGCGCTAACCCTTCACGACAGGCCAGAGCTTCCATTTGTTCTGCATCCGATATTCCTGTCATCAAGACAGCTTAGGCTCCTATAAATGAATTAACTGTTTTTTTATATACAGGTGCAGTTCAGAAGCAGAGTCAGCCAAGATGGAGTCCATGCAAACGAGAGATATGGTGCCACTAATCTCCACTCTTCCTCTCGTGCATTTAGACAGAGGCTAAAGGGAGACAGAAGTATGGGAGTAACGTAACTATCTGATCTAAAGGCTTCGCGTCACTTATTTGGACAGAGTAACTATACTTGGCGTCACTTAATTGAACAGAGAAAAACAGAGTAACTATGCTGCATCCTACACAGTAAACTATACATGGCCGCGTCATGTATTTGAACAGAGATCAAACTGTATAGCTGCCGTGTTATAGCCGCTGATGAGGTATCCGAGACAGATACAAGTACGGAGCCAATGAGAGAGATATCCAAAGAACAGAAACAGAGTTCAGGTTTCTACCTAGAAACAGAGTTGACCCAACGTTTGAACTTAGCTTATGCATCAAAAAACCCTCTGAAATAAAAAACCGGAAATACTGGGCAAATGCCGAGACTACTCGTCAAAATTGGGCTTTCAAGCCTTTTGCATTACAGTGTGTCGTTTACTTAACTGGTAATTGGCATGCCACGAAAAACGAAACATGGATGGAATGTAGCATACTCCTTTGGATGTGGTAACAGCTAGCGACAATAATAACAAATAAAAACGACGGCTACAACACATGTGCGCGTGCGTCCTTCAATTTAGCACAACATGATTTATGTCCTTAATTTACTTGCACGTGAGAAAAATAATAAAGGAAACAAAAAAGCAGCAGCTCAGCACGAGCGGATATTTCTTATTATTAAATGTGTCCGAAGTAGAAGTAAACTGAAACCTTTAAGAATCATCAGCTTAAGATGATGCATTGGACACAGTTACAGCAGCAATCTTCTTCCATGAGCAACTCTGATCAGGAACCGCGCTTATTACTAGTGTATCTGCGAGAGAGCAAATAAAAGGAAGTCAAGGCAAAACCTCTTGAATAATCGGTATGTTGGAACAACGAATCAAAGATGTGTGTGTGTAGCAATGAATTACTAGGCCAGCTGACAATATTTTAACAGTGCCGTGAGAGAATCAGATGTGCACCTTCATCGTTATCCGATGTAAGAGCAAGCTAGCTACAACACCGGGGTCTCCTCGTCCTCTTCAGTCCGTGGTTGAATGACCTTCTTTAACCGATCGTCTGTAATTGATTTTTTTTTGGGTTAAAACAAGAAAAGGGGAGCATCTCATAGTAATTACTAGCTAGGCATGTACCTCTTCATATTTCCTTAGAAATTGTACTCAGTTTGGAGTCTGGGGCGGTTGGGATGGTCTTGAATTGCTTGTCTCAGACTCTCAGTGCTGCCTCCTCTCTCTCCACGTCATCCTCCTTTCTTTGGAAGCCAATTCGAGGTAACAAAGCTCTGGCAACCCGCCCAGCGCCTTCACAACTTGCTCATCCACGTCCATCACACGTAAATCCATGTGGGAGAGCTTAGGAAGATGCGTAGAACTAATCCACGATGGCAACTGGGGGAAATCGAAATGACCAACAAACAAACATTGGAGATCTCTAGAGGGCACTGCTGCATCCCAAACATTCATATTAACACATCTAACCATTACGCAATCCATTGTTAGATGTTGCATCTTCTTGAGGTTGCAAAGAGACTGCATCAAATCTATCTGCATGTTGTCATCCATAATCCAGTAACTAATGTTAAGCTTCAGCACCTTGAGTTCACACATCCTTCACAATCTGCCTCTGGAATGCCTCACCGTCACAATGTCCTCCTATCTGTAGCTCCTGTAGTGCATACAACTTCCCAATTAATACGCCAACTGGCGCAATTGTCCCAATGCATGTAGGCACACAAGCTGAGTCAGTTTGCCAATGCTACATGGCAATTCCACAAATCCTCTCAAGTCCAATGTTTGTAGAAGCTTCAGACCACCTATTTCTACTGGGAGCTTCCACCTCTGTTCACTTCGTATCCCGATCCCTAGGTACCTCAAATGTTGTAGTTTTCCAATGTGCTCAACGTTGTTCCATCATTCGCTCAATGCGCATCCGTCCAAAACAAGCACACGGATAAGTTTTAACCTTGGATGCAAGGCCCACTTAATCATATCACACTGCAAGACAATAAATGACCTCACTTGCGGTAGGTTCACATGACTACCAACCCCGCTGAGATCCAGTTCTTTATTTTTTTGGACTAACCGACGGGCGTGACTTTGTGCTAATTTACCATCAATATTGATAAAGTTTTCCTCATTTGACATGGAAATGATGAGATCAAGCACCATATCATGAACCCGACAACCATCCATGATGCCACGGCCTTTAGAATCCACCCCCTGGATCATGCTTCTATTTATGAGGTCAGGGACCTATCTCAAATAACAAACCTTCTGATTTTTTCTCGACAAAGCCTTCAGCTATCCACTTCCATATCAAAGAATGCTTATCAATAAGAGTGTCCTATGGGTATATACTTAGATACAACAGGAGAAGAAAGGAATGGTTGGATCCAAGCACCGGTGCTCACGCTGTGAGATGGCTCCTAATTGAGGCACCCATGCCCACTTTCATGACATCTGATTTTTTGAGCCACTCAACATGGTGGCCAGTCTAAGTTTGCTAGTTCCAAGTTTCGCTTGGACAATAATCTGGACACGTACTACCAATTAAGATCACCATACTCCAGCACCAACCATTCCAACTACCACCACCTATATTGTACTTTTTTTTCTGGAAAGAAAGGTCCCACCAATTGTGCTCTACTGTATTGACTAGCAGTTCAATTATATAGCGACCGTGTCCACTGGAACTCATCAGCACGACATACAACACAAGCATGTAGCCTGGCAACTAGTGTCCCTATCGCCCAGATCACATCAATCCAGCCAGCCATCCGCCACGATGGACGCGGAGGAGGCATCGTTCATGACCGCGCAGGAGCTCATGTCAGCACACATCGTGTCCATGACGCTCAAGGCCGCGATGGAGCTCGGCCTCATTGATGCGCTCGCCGCCGCGCCGGCGGGAGCGCTGCAGACCGCGGGAGAGCTTGTAGCCCAGCTACCCAGGACTGCCGTGAACACGGCCGAGGCCACTGCCGCCGTGGACCGTATGCTGCGGTTCCTCGCAGCCCACGACGTAGTGACATGCTCCACGGAGGAGCAGGCGGCGCCGGAGGGCGGCAGCAGCACAGCGCTCCGGAGGTATGCCAAGGGACCAGTCTGCGGGTGGCTCTCCACCAACAACGACGGCGACGGGTCGCTGGCTGCCCTCGCCATGTTCGGGTTTCAACCGCCATATTTGAACCCCTGGTATGTAGGACACTAGACACAATACTCCGTCCGGCCCCATTTACTTTATTCTTCCCATCAACACAACCAAAAATAAATAATTGTTACATATATGCTTGTATCAAATCTAGGCAGCACATGGCGGAGGCCGTGCTGTCGGGCGCGTTGGCGTTCGAGATGGCCAACGGGATGCCGTCGTGTGAGTACATGGGGAAGAACCCTCATCTGAGTGCGCTCTTCAACCAGGCCATGTCCCAGCTTTCGTTGGTGGCCTGCCACAAGATGCTCGAGCGCTTCACTGGTGGGTTCGACGATATCAACGTCCTCGTGGACGTCGGCGGCGGCGCTGGCACCACGCTGGGAATGATCATCTCTAGGTACAAGCACATCAAGGGCATCAACTTCGACATGCCATTCGTCGTCAGCCAAGCAAAGCCAATACCAGGTTCAACTTTGACACTGCATTCAAATAGGAGTCATAAGTGATATCATGTCAACTCAATGTGTATGCATGTAAATATGAATAAATAAATAAAATGTAATATATGTATGCAGGAATAGAACATGTTGGTGGGAACATGCTCGACTACGTGCCCAGCGGCGACGCCATCTTTATGAAGTCCGTTCTGCACCTGCTCGACGACCACAACTGCGTGAAGCTCCTCAGCAACTGCTACCGGTCGGTGCCACCCTTCAAGCCGACGTCGGAGTGCTGGCGCGCCAGCGCTCGACGTCGGCGAGGTCACGGCACTCCGACGTGAGGTAGGGTCAGCGCTCCCGGGGCTTGCGCTTCTCCTCCTGCTTCTTCGTGATGAAGCGGTTCAACATTGACTGCGCCTTCTCCTCGTTGCGAGCCATGGAGGCGGTGGGGCGGAGACGGCGGCGGGCGACCGCCGGCGGCGGCGAGGTCCTCTAGCTGGGCGAGGGTTTGGGGCGAGAAACGGGTGGCTTCAATTGGCAACCGGCGCCGCCGTAGCACGAACAACCCGAGAAATACTATACTACTTCAGTCATCACGTATAGTACTCAAAATATTATACTTCTATTATGCATTTACTATACTATCCCTAAATAAATTAAACAATTTCGAAATTACAATTATCTCAATTTGTTTTAGCTACCGATTTTAGCACGCACCCGGTGCATATGGACCTACCATTTAATACGCACTTGGTGCCTTTTGAGCCGTTGGATCGAGCGTCGTGCGCCATCCATTTTTCGACAACCATTGTAAAATTTCTCCCAAATTATAAGTCATTTTGATGTTGGTCTGTTCAGCTCACAAGTTTGATGTTGCTGTCATCGTCTTGCTCTTCCCGGTGGATGCATTGGCACCTCTGCTCATTTTATGAGATGTTTTGCTATCTTTTGTACGGGCAGATGCTTTGCCATCGTTTTCGCTACATGTTCGAGGATGCTTTGCCACAAGGTCCTTTCGCCATCATGCTGACGTTCGGGCGGGTGGAAGCTTTAACACTGTGGCTTCATGTCCCTAGCTGGTAGACTTTTGCATTGTTACCCCTTGCAGGTCCAGTCAGCTAGATTGTGGTGGAGATCCCTCTCACTAACATTTTTGTTTCTCTTTTATATTTTGTTCTTAACCACTTTCTTCGTGTTTCATGTGTTGCGCTATCGTTTTCCCATACTCGCGTCATGGAAGCCATTCTTTTGGCACTAGCACTTCTAGAATTACTCTAAGATTTATTACCAAGAGTCGTCTTAATGGGAGATGGAATCTGGATCGCTGAGGTGGCATTCAAAGGGCATGTTTCATACAGTTGAGCTTTACTAGCGATTTTCTTTGAAAAAATAGCTTCTTGAGCAACTTGCTATGTGAAGCTGAGTTGTTTTGGAAAAACTGTTTTCCAAAATAGCTTCACCAAATGCTTCATCATGAATAAGAGAGAGAAATAAGGGAGAGAATTGTGAATAGATACTTTTTTTCAGTTTCACCTCCCTCCATTCCTTAGGGAGGGCATAAAAAAAAGAAGCTTGATCCCATGAGCTATTTTGAAGAAAGAACGTTTGGCACAAAATAATAATAAAAAAACAACTCACAACACCTTAGCACATAAAGCAACTGATGAAGATGTGCGAAACAGGCCCAAAGGAGCGCTAACCATAGATCTCGTGGAGTCCATTTCGCATCTCCAGACTACACAGGCCACTGCATTTGTGGCTGGTAATGACACGTGGATTTTTGGTCAAATCATTCAAATCCACAGAGAATGTATATTTTTATGTATCCGAAGTTTCTTCCCTCAAAGGTGAAGTACAGACACTTACGTCTCGATTGCCATCATGGATGATTCATGGTCACTCTTTGTTTCCTATATTATTGCTACTTCCTAGTACACGCAAAGCACGGCGATTGGTGAGTAAACTTGTCTAGAAGTTAGCTCAATCAATTCACTCTATCCATTTCTCAATCAATCTTGTTTTCTTGTCAACGGTCGGCGCAAAGAAACGTCTTGCCACGAACTAGGGGACTGATCGCGTGGCAAAGCTGAGCTGTAAGCATGTAACTGGCAGGTGGCAGGAATTCATTTGTAGTCTGACGACGACAATGCTTAAATTTAAATTAAAAAACAATACATCTCAATCTGATGAGGGCATGCACAAACAGTTCATTTGTAGGGCAAATCAAGCACAAGCAGCAGCTTGCCCCGTGGAGGATGTAGAGGAGACTATAACTATATATAGCTGCACATGTAGAGGTGGCTATAACTCTAAGTGAATCACAGCAACCAACCATGGACGCAGCAGCAGGCGCAACAGGCAGTGCCGACGTTCCTCTCCTCGTCCTTGCCATCATGGTGGTCATCCTCACCGTCTCCTCCCTCGCCATCCTCACTGCCATCCACTCCAGACGACACGTTCCACGCGCAGCGCCGAGCCCGCGATCACTCCCTCTACTCAGCCACCTCCATCTCCTCGGCTACCCACTGCACCGCTCCCTGGCCTCGCTTGCCGTGGCACACCGTCCCACGGCCGCGGCAGCGGCACCAGTCCTGTCTCTACGCCTTGGCTCCCGGCGCGCGCTGCTGGTGTCCGCACATGCCGCGGCCGTCGAGTGCTTCACGGAGCGAGACGCCGCCCTGGCGGGCCGCCCGCGCCTCCTTGCCGGCGACGTCCTCGGCTACGGGTGCAGCGACATCCTGTGGGCATCCTACGGCGACCACTGGCGGACGCTCCGCAGGTTCTTCACCACCGAGCTCTTGTCAGCCTCCCGCCTCGCCGTGCGCGCTGCCGACCGCCGCGCCGAGGTCGCCGCCCTCGTCGACTCTCTGCTTGCCGATGCTTCTGGTGCTACGTCGACGATGGTCACCCTGCGGCCAAGACTTTTCGAGTTCGTCATCAACGTGATGCTGCGCGCTCTCATCGGCGCGTCCCTGCATGGCAGCGAGGCTCGCCGCTGGCAGGAGATCGTCGAGGAGAGCGTCCGGCTCAATGCGGCGCCCAGTGTCGGCGACCTGTACCCTGCGCTGCGATGGGTTGACCAGCTACGAGGCGTGGACGCGGCACTTGCGAGGCTGCAGGCGAGGCATGAGGCGTTGCTAGTTGGCCTCATCGAAAACCACCGCCGAAAACGTGACGCTGGTGGTGTCAGAGACAGCGATACAGGAAACAAAGTTGCCCTTGACGAGCTCCTGACTCTGCAAGAAACAGATCCCAGCTACTACACCGACACTGTTATCAAAGGCATCGTCATGGTCAGTTACTCAGTTCTGTCTTCCCTTGTGTCTAACATTTTTTTACTACACTACTGGAATCCGCGGGTTTGCCGACAGCTTAAAGCTGTCAGCGAAGCCTTATATCCAGTCGGCAAAGGATTTGCCGACAGGATTTGGCCTGCGCTGTCGGCAAATCGCTGTCGGCAAAAATCCTGTCGGCAAACCCGCTTTTGCCGACAGGAATCAGGGCGTGGTCGGCGTCCTTTCGCCGATAGCCACCCGTTCTATCGGCGAAGGAACAGCGCCGTCAACTCGGCTGCCGTTCCCTTCGCCGACAGCCAGGTCAACAAGGCTATCGGCAAAGCTTTGCCGACAGGGGCAAATTCCTGTCGGCAAAGTCACCTGTTTGCCGACAGCTTTAGTAGGCTGTCGGCAAAGACACTTGCCAAAGCTGTCGGCAAAGACCAACAGTCGGCAAAGCTTGTTTTTTTGACAAACAAAATATAAATTCACAAATATCAGATCTGACCACAGCATAGCATATATATATTATTCAAATACACAATCCAATCACAACAAGTTCATAATTCAAAAGTTCCACAAGTTCATCAAATTTACAAGACATCACAAGTATCACAAATCCATCATTACAGTCATAGTTTACAAGTAATTTGACATACATGAGTTACTTATAGATGGGCACATGTAAATAATGGCAAGAAAGAGAATTCATAGGACATGCGAAGTTTAGTAATTACTACTTCATACAAGCTCAGCTGCTACACCTCCCACTGATCTATATCCTACAATGAGAACAAGTAGCAATTCATGAGAAATCTTGTTAAATATGTAGCAACAATATAGCTGATTGTTTGTCCAGTGTCTCTAAATTAAAAGTGATCATATAGGGCACTACCATGCATAACAATCTGCAAGTACAATATCACTAGGCCATCCTTTCACCTAGGCCATCCTTTCAAGTACAATATCTCATTGTTGTCAGGGATTTATCTGTAGTGTTTTGGCATGTATGGTGATATTGAAGAAATACAGACAGAGTACCTTGATGCACCTAGGCCATCCTTTCATATGTAGCATCTCTGATGCTTCAGTGACATTGGAGAAATGGCACATTGTTGAAACCTGTGACATGCATAGCAGGTACTATTAAAGGATGTAAAAGTTAAGATATACTCTAACAATGCAGCCAGCAATGTGATAAACTGTAAAGTAAACTAAGCTCCCAGTTCCAGATGGTACTGAATTAAAGATCACTCCTAATGTTGGAGTTACTAAAAAATTGTGACGAGGGGCAACGAACAAACCTAAAAGAGGAGCCAGTCTCCAAACTTGTCGAATTTTTGCTGTTATTGATGCTGAACATCAGCTTCACCACTTGCTAAATGAGATGCTAAAAGGCATGCTAAGCTTGATCTCTTAAACGGCAGCTAATAAACCTGTACAGAATTTATCCAAATTAGCCAATAATCTGAAACTTTACCTATAGCCGAACTGTACTACTACTGCTACTGTATTGAACCAAGGCAAACTTGTTGGATTTATTATGGGCTAGGCCCATTTTAGATTTAATAAATCAAATAAACTCTATGGTGTGTAATTGTGGTGAATAATAATTGTACCGGATTGGAAGTCCAACGGTCCTTGACTTGACTTATATTGTGAGAATTATTCCACTTAATTTGAGAAGCAAGGAAAAGGACCAAGGTGTGCCACACGCGCGCGCCGCCGCCGCCGCCGGCCGGCCGGGGCGTGGCGTGGCGTGGCGTGGACGTGGCGAGGCCGGCGAGCGGACGGACGTGACGTGACGTGTTAACTTTTTAGCACTCACATACGGGAGTTTCAACTCAGTTAAACTCTTCGCCTTCCGTCTAACCCTTCAGCTCCTGCGCAACCTCTCCCTCTTCCTCTTCCTGGCCGAAGGGGCTACATAAGGGCGTCGCCCTCTTCCTCCAAAACGAGACATCACAATCAGAACCGCAATCCTCAGGAGCAACAGAGAGTTCCCATCTCGTTGATCCGTGCGCACGGTGAAGCGAGAGGGCAGGTGCCTCCGGAGCCTCTGCCGATTGAGACCTTGCACGGGGGGTCGGCAATTAGGTTTTTGGGGAGCGTCTTCGCGACTGCCCAACCTCCATTGTTGCTGTTCTTCGCGTTGGGAAGAGTTCGTCTTCTTCCTCTACATCCCGAAGAAGAGATCGGCGAGTTCGTCTTCTTCCTCGTCTTCTTCCTCTACATCCCGGAGAAGAGATCGGCTACTGCAAGTCTTCATCATGGCGTTAGAAGATGGACAGACTTCGGGAGCGAAGGGGTATGAACTGTTCATCTCCTCTTTAGTTTTCGCGTTTCTGATCATGCCTGTTTCAATAGCTGTCATGCGATGTTTCAGTATGTGTTATCGCTATGTGTCACTAGATTCAGAACATCGTTTCAGCTTTTATATTGTCTGTGTTCTTGCTGTCAGTTATATGTTTTATCTATCTGTTTCAATAGTTATGTTAAAATGTTTCGTCAGTTGTTCTCTGCATGTTCTAGTAACTCTGTCGAGATGTTACTTATGCAATCTGTTTTCAGCCATGATATACATGTTTAATCTTGATGCTATGCTATATATGTCATGTGTATATGTCTTTAATTATGATATGCATTGCATGGTTATTAATCACATGGTTCATGTTCTTTTGAACATGATTGATGCTATGATCTTTATTTACATATATATAAATGTTATCATCATATTGTTAATTTATGGAATTAAATTGACATGAAAATTGCCTAATATTCTAACATTCCAAAAACCTAATAATAGGCATTTTTAAATCGAGAGGTTTTGTTCTTTGCATTAAAACCTCGATTCTTTTGATGGAAAGAATTTCTTGCTTTGGAAAGCTAAGATGGAACTATGGTTGATTGCTATGTCTTGTTATCACGCCGAGGGCGAGCACGAAAACTTGTCTCGGAACGAGAGGACTAAGTTTAAGGCCGATGACAACCTCTTTAGAGGGGCGATGATCGGTGCATTGGATGCAAAGTTTCGGAAGAGCTATATCATTCTCCCCGTGGGAAAGCATTGTGGGATGCACTTGTTGGAAAGTTTGGGGTGACCGATGCTTTGGTAGTGAGTCGTACCTCATGGAGCAGCCGTATGACTACAAGATGGTTGAGAACCGATCTGTAGTGGAACAGGCTCATGAGATTCGGGCACTAGCTAAGGAACTCGAACTATTCCCTTGTCTTCTTCCCGACAAGTTTGTGGTGGCGGTATAATCGCCAAGTTACCACCTTCTTGGAAGGATTTTGCCACCTCCCTTAAACATAAGAGGCGGGAGTTCAATGTTGAGGAGCTCATTGGCACTCTTGATGTTGAGGAGAGGGCAAGGGCAAAGGACAAAGAGAAAGGTGATGAGACCGCTTCGCAAATATGGTGCGAAAGAAATTCAACAAGTTCAAGAAGAAGAAACAAAACAAGCAAGAGAATACTCCAAAGCCATTGTTCGTATGACACACAGTTTAAAAGAAGAAGAACAACAACAAAAGCAAGGTTGGTTGCTTTGTTTGTGGGAGTGATCGCATTGGGCTAGAGAGTGCCCAGGATCGCAAGTTCAACCCGAGAGAAGAAGTCGGCAAATGTTGTCACTACGAGGCTGCGGATGGAGCAGTGGGGTATGGTAATTCTTTACCATTTGTTCTTTCGATCAGTAATTCACCGAGTGGTGGATGGATAGTGGTGCTAATATACATGTATGTGCTGATATTTCTTTGTTCTCTTTTTACTAGGTCGGGAGGTCTGGCGCTTTGTTGATGGGAAATGGGTCGCGTGCTCATGTTCTTGGTGTTGGTACGGTCATTCTGAAGTTCACTTCGGGAAAGACGGTGCCATTGAAGAGCGTGCAGCATGTGCCCTCAATAAAGAAGAACCTTATTAGCGCGTCTATACTTTGTAAAGATGGCTATAAAGTTGTTCTTGAGGTGAATAAATGTGTTGTTTCGAACATGGTACTTTTGTTGGAAAAGGTTATGATTGCGGAGGTCTGTTCCGCCTATCCTTGCATGATGTTTGTAATAAGTTGGTAAACTCGGTTGATTTTTCGATGAATCCGATTTGTGGCATTCACGCTTTTGTCATGCAAGTTATAGTTGTCTTATGCGGCTAGCAAACCGAGTTTAATTCCTAAATTTAACCTAGTCAAAAAGTCTAAGTGCCATGTTTGTGTTGAATCGAAACAACCCCGCAAGCCCCACAAGGCTATTGAGACGAGGAATCTGGCACCTCTAGAACATGTTCATTCTGATCTTTGTGAGATGAATGGAATTTTGACTAAAGGCGGCAAAAGATATTTCCTCACCTTTATAGATGATTCCACCAGATTTTGCTATGTGTACCTCTTAAAAACAAAAGATGAAGCGCTGAATTACTTTAAGTCCTATAAAGCCGAAGTTGAAAACCAACTTGAGAGAAAAATAAAACGTTTAAGGTCTGATAGAGGAGGTGAATATTTTTCTAATGTTTTCGATGAGTTCTGCGTGGAACATGGAATTGTTCATGAGAGGACACCTCCATTCTCACCACAATCAAATGGGATTGCCGAAAGGAAAAACCGCACTCTAACTGATTTGATTAATGCCATGTTGAGTACAGCGGGATTATCCAAGGAATGGTGGGGTGAGGCAATTTTGACCGCGTGTCATGTCCCGAACGAGTTCCTACAAAGAACAAAGAGATTACACCATTCGAGGAATGGGAGAAGAAAAGATTAAACCTCTCTTACTTGCGCACTTGGGGATGTTTGGCTAAAGTGAATGTGCCAATAAACAACAAGCGTAAGCTAGGGCCTAAAACTGTTGATTGTATATTCCTGGGCTATGCCTTCCATAGTGTTGGTTATAGGTTCTTAATTATAAAATCTGATGTGCACGATATGTATGTTGATACTATCATGGAATCAAGAGACGCTACATTTTTTGAGAATGAGTTTCCAAAGAGGTCTACACCTAGTGAAACAAATCATGGGAATATAGTTTCAAATGAGCAAGAACTATCTATTCCCATAGATCATGCTGAGGAATCTCCTTTGGACATCCCTGAGGAGGATGATACTATAGTCACACGCAAGAGTAAGAGGCAAAGAGTTGCTAAAACTTTTGGTGATGATTTTATAGTATACCTTGTGGAAGACACGCCATCCACCATACAAGAGGCCTATTCTTGTCCTGATGTTGACTTATGGAAGGAAGCAGTAAGGAGTGAGATGGAATCTATTATGGGTAATGGAACATAGGAGGTCGTGGACCGTCCTTATGGCTGTCAACCTATAGGATGCAAGTGGATTTTCAAGAAAAAGCTTAGGCCTGATGGTACCATTGAGAGGTACAAGGCAAGGCTTGTGGCCAAAGGATATACCCGAAAGAAGGGGAAGATTTCTTTGACACTTATTCACCTGTGGCTCGATTGACTACAATTCGTACTTTGATAGCCGTGGCACCTCTCATGGTCTTATCATTCATCGGATGGATGTAAAGACAGGCTTTCCTAAATGGAGAGTTGGATGAGGAGATCTATATGGATCGAGCCGGATGGTTTCATTGCGGATGGTCAAGAGAACAAGGTGTGTAGGTTGTTAAAATCTTTGTATGGCCTGAAACAAGCTCCTAAGCAGTGGCATGAAAAGTTTGATAATACTCTCACTACCGCTGGATTTGCTGTGAATGAGGCGGATTCGTGTGTGTATTATAAACATGGTGGGGGTGAGGCTGTCATGCTATGCCTTTATGTTGATGACATATTGATCTTTGGATCAAACCTCAAGGTCATTGAGGATGTGAAGAATCTTCTATCAAGCAATTTTGATATGAAGGATTTGGGAGAAGCTGATGTCATTCTAAACATCAAGCTTATCAGAGAAGGTGATGGTGGGGTAACTTTGTTACAATCTCACTATGTGGAAAAGGTGTTGAGTCGCTTTGGTTTCGTGGCGTGATCCCGCTCCCACACCTTATGACCCTAGCATGATTCGAGAAAGAATAGAAGAATTGCAAGGGATCAATTAACATACTCCCGAGATCATTGGCTCTTTGATGTACTTGGCAAGTGCAACTAGGCACGACATCTCTTATCTTGTGTGCAAGCCGAGTCGGTTTGTTTCAAAACCGGGAGATGATCATTGGCGTGCTCTAGAGAGAGTGTTGCGCTACACGAAAGGTACTATGACCTATGGTATTCATTATACTTGGGTTCCCCAGAGTGCTAGAAGGTTATTGTGATGCCAACTGGATCTCTGATGCTGATGAGCTTCATGCCACAAGCGGATATGTGTTCTTGCTTGGAGGTGGCGCTGTTTCCTGGAAGTCTTGCAAGCAGACTATCTTAACGTAGTCTACATTGGAAGCAGAACTCACAGCATTAGACACTGCTGGGGCTGAGGCCGAGTGGCTACGTGATCTCCTAATGGATTTACCCAATACCGGTTATTTCCATGAACTGTGATAACCAGACTGTTATTACAAAGCTAAACAGTTCAAGGAGTAACATGAAGTCCACAAGACATTTAAAGAGAAGATTAAAATCTGTCAGAAAGCTGAAAAACTCCGGAGTTATAATGTTGGATTATGTTCATACGTCGAATAATCTCGGATCGGTTTACGAAGTCATCATGCAATGTGATAGAAAGTGCATCGAGAGAAATGGGTATGAGACCCACATGAGGTCTACTTTAGTGGTAACCTGCTCCTTGTGATTGGAGATCCCGTGAATTGGAGTGGTGAAACAAGCTAGTAGTAGATCGAGAGGAAAGATCCCTTCTTGACTCATTTCTGATGCACATCTTTCCTATCTGTAAGGCGAGGATGGTATGTTTACCTTAATGTATTCCAAGAGCCTATTGAGGTGAGATGTTGTCCTACGAACATCTTTTGAGGAGTGCACCTATATGAGTCGAATCTGGTCACGGTCTATGGGACTTGGGTAATCCCTAAATACTCATGAAAGGCACGAAGTGTGACTTATATGCTTCAAACAACGGGAATGTCTTTAGCTGCCCGGTATCGATAAAGGACTTGAGTGAATCTCATCTCGCACAAAACCTGTCAATTCAAGGCATAGTCCATTGTTCGGTTGTGAATGGGTGAAACTCTTGCTCTAGGTGGATGTTCAACTTAACAGTCTCCACCGAAACACTGGTATATCAAAGAGCGTGGTTCGATGCTTTACTTTTACAAACCCTAGAGTTTGGTGGGGATTGTTGGATTTATTATGGGTTAGGCCCATTTTAGATTTAATAAATCAAATAAACTCTATGGTGTGTAATTGTGGAGAATAATAATTGTACCGGATTGGAAGTCCAACGGTCCTTGACTTGACTTATATTGTGAGAATTATTCCACTTAATTTGAGAAGCAAGGAAAAGGACCAAGGTGTGCCACACGCACGCGCGCGCCGCCGCCGCCGCCGCCGCCGGCCGGCCGGGCCGTGGGCGTGGGCGTGGGCGTGGGCGTGGCGTGGCGTGGCGTGGCGTGGCGTGGCGAGGCAGGCAGGCAGGCGGCGAGCGAGCGAGCGGACGTGACGGACGTGACGTGTTAACTTTTTAGCACTCACATACGGGAGTTTCAACTCAGTTAAACTCTTCGCCTTCCGTCTAACCCTTCAGCTCCTGCGCAACCTCTCCCTCTTCCTCTTCCTGGCCGACCTCTTCCTCTTCCTGGCCGAAGGGGCTACATAAGGGCATCGCCCTCTTCCTCCAAAACGAGAGATCACAATCAGAACCGCAATCCTCAGCAGCAACAGAGAGTTCCCATCTCGTTGATCCGCGCGCACGGTGAAGCGAGAGGGCAGGTGCCTCCGGAGCCTCTGCCGATTGAGACCTTGCACGGGGGTCGGCTTAGGTTTTTGGGGAGCGTCTTCGCGACGCCCAACCTCCATTGTTGCTGTTCTTCGCGTTGGGAAGAGTTCGTCTTCTTCCTCTACATCCCGAAGAAGAGATCGGCGAGTTCGTCTTCTTCCTCTACATCCCGGAGAAGAGATCGGCTACTGCAAGTCTTCATCATGGCGTTAGAAGATGGACAGACTTCGGGAGCGAAGTGGTATGAACTGTTCATCTCCTCTTTAGTTTTCGCGTTTCTGATCATGCCTGTTTCAATAGCTGTCATGCGATGTTTCAGTATGTGTTATCGCTATGTGTCACTAGATTCAGAACATCGTTTCAGCTTTTATATTGTCTCTGTTCTTGCTGTCAGTTATATGTTTTATCTATCTGTTTCAATAGTTATGTTAAAATGTTTCGTCAGTTGTTCTCTGCATGTTCTAGTAACTCTGTCGAGATGTTACTTATGCAATCTGTTTTCAGCCATGATATACATATTTAATCTTGATGCTATGCTATGCATGTCATGTGTATATGTCTTTAATTATGATATGCATTGCATGATTATTAATCACATGGTTCATGTTCTTTTGAACATGATTGATGCTATGATCTTTATTTAGATATATATAAATGTTATCATCATATTGTTAATTTATGAAATTAAATTGACATGAAAATTGCCTAATATTCTAACAAAACTAACAGCTAGGCTGAAAGGTTTAAAATTAAACTGATATCTAAAAGAACATGGGTAAAACTATTACTAACTACCAGCATGCAACCAACACAAGTATGCTAGCTCTTTTCCTTAACAAGTCTACCGGTTTTCTTAATAAGTTTACTTAGAAACATCGGGGCCTGCCACTGAATGTGTTCTGAATAGGCAAACACTATTCAAAAAGATGTGGATGAAGTAACCCACAGCATTACTGCAGCCTTAGAAATATATCCAGCTAATCGAATTTCACAATTCAATGACAATCAGGATGTCATTACCGGGCTGTCTTCCATGATGTAATCTCTAAAGCTGTAGAGCCCTCCAGCTGACTCGTGGGGCTTATCCTCTCGCAGCTGAAATTGGCGAGACCCTGTCACTGAAATCTCCTAGCATTCGCACGGCTCTGAAACCTCCTAGCTTTCGCAGCCCAACACAGCAGCAGAAGCAAGCATCATCACGGCACGACACGAACCTGACAGGGATCCTGAGATCGTTGGAGATGGACGAGACGTAGAGCGCGAACTCCCGCTCCTCGAAGAACCCGATGAGGTATATCTGTACCAGGTTGGGGATCTGCAGCAATGGGATCCAAAAGCTTGTTTCATCATCATACAAACACCGCAATTCCTCCACAGAGGACAAGGGAACGCAGGAATTGGTGGCTTACCCGGCGGCAGGCGGAGATGGGGTGGTGCACCATGGGCTGGCCGGCGATGGGGAACAGCGGCTTGGGCACGTTCAGCGACAGCGGCCGGAACCGCGTCCCTGCAACGCCAGAGCAAACCGATCAGACGAGCGGGCAGACGGAGGAGGGGGGTCCCGTGGCGCGCGGGGCAGATCTAGGAGCACTGACCTTTGGTGGGGCCGCCGACCATGATGACAGCGACGACGCAGCGGAGCGGAGGCGGGCGTGCCCCGGGGGTTGGGAGGGGTGTCGCAGCACGGCCGCGGGACGGGAAGGAGCGGCCCGCGTCGTCGCCATCGCCGTCCTAGTCCCCATGGCCGCGCCGCTGCGTGCTTTGTCCCCCGCCGGGACGGGGAGATGCTGGACGCGCCGTGCACCCGTGCCGAAGGGTCGAGCCGCCTCGTCCATGGATCTGGGGCTGGGGAGGGCGGCGCGACCGCCGCCGTGGATTGGGGTGGGGAGGGCGGCGCGGGGGGCTGGGGGAATGGGGAATGGGGAATAGAAATTAGGGTTTGGTGATTTATATATAGGGCCCGGACTGGTGGGCCTTATGGGCCGGTGGGTGGGCTAACGGGTTAAATTTTGGTGTTTTTTTTCAATTTTTAAATATGTAAATAGATTTTACATAAAAATAGAATTATATAATTTTTTTTTTAATTTTGGGCCGGTTCGCCGGCAGACGGCCCGGCGGCCGTCGGCAAAAAAAAAAAATTCTTTTTTTTAAAAAATCCTCTTCGCCGACAGCTCGTACTCCAACCACAATAAGTCCAACTTTCTTTGCCGATTTGCATCCAAGTGCGGTCGGCAAAGAAAGTTTTAATTTTTTTATCCATTTTTTTTCTGGGTCCTTCCTACCATAATTACATCTCAAATTCAAAACTTGGGGATGTTTTGAGTTATTTAGCTATATTTCCTTAATTCTTTTCGCTCACTACAATTTTCTCATATTATTTAAGTTTGAGCTAGGTGCATGAAATAATGAAACTTTGGCCTTGGAAAAATGATATTCATGGTGGGGAGTGTGTTTTAAGGCAGTGTACCGAATCTCACCCAAAAGTTCCAAGTCCTTCTCCACGTAACACGACCATCCAGGAGTGGTAAAAGTGTTTTTTAATTATATAAAATCCAAACGAAGTCGAAAAATCACGAAACTTGACGGGGTGTCGTGTTATCGCATGTGGAGGCTATGAAAAAAATTTGAAAAAGTTTGGAGCAAGTTGCGGCATCACATGCTCAAAACCCAGACAACTCCACATGTGATCACAAGTGAGATGTCGACAGCCCTAACGGCATGGCTGTCGGCGAAGCAAACAGCGACGGCGCCGTCTGGTCGAGCCAGCGCTTCGCCGACAGCCATAGTTTGCCGACAGCCTGGCTGTCGGGAAAAATAATATTCGCCGACAGCCTTTCTTCGCCGACAGCCCGTGGATCTGGGGCTGTCGGCGAAGTATACTTTCCCGACAGCTGGCTGTGGCTGTCGGGAAACAGCCTGTTTGCCGACAGCCCAGATCCTGGCTGTTGGGAAACCACTGGGCTGTCGGCAATGAGCGCGATTCCTGTAGTGCTACCCCTCTCTCAAGCAGTTCTTCTTTAACCTAGTTTCTAGTGAATACAATTTACACAATGACTCCCAAATCAATTTATTGTGAAAATACATATCATAGTGCATATAATTAGGGATTTATTTGATATACTGAATATTGATGCTTTCTTGTCTACAGAAGGTCAAACATGATATATATGAATACATGAGACATGCTAGAAAAATATTTTTTTCGAGGATGGATGGAGTGTAGTTTTTAGTTATACAAGGGCCATGTATCATATCCTATCTATAGCCCCATTGGAGTTATAGACATTGTTTATCATACTAATTGTGACTTTTTAGTGATACTCATATCACCAAAGTAATTCTTACGATGGGACGGAGGCGGTGCCCTGCAGAGGCCATGGCGATCCGCCTTGTTAGCTCCACGGTGGCGGCCCTTGTGCAGTGCTTCGAGTGGGATGTTGGGAAAGGCAGAGCGATTGACATGACCGAAGGTGGCGGGCTGTCCATGCCCATGGCAACACCGTTGGCTGCTGTCTGCAGGCCTCGTGAGTTTGTCAAGAGTATGCTGACTGCTTCAACATGATGTCATGAATAGTAGTGCCATCAGTGGTTAGAAATGATAAGTAAGATTTTACTTTTTATCTTCTTTCTGCTGCAGTTCACTCTCTAGGTTTGTTAAGCCAAACTATCTTTATGTTTGACCACGTTTTGTGTACAGAAATAATAATATCTATGGTAGACTTTAAATTTCTTTCCGGGGAAGCATATTTTTCAACATATGTCTAGTTGCACCATAATATTTATTTAAAATAAATAAGATAAATAACCATCAATATTGCGCCAACATATAGATATAGACAACATTTTAAGAACAAAATCTGGTTTTTAAGGGGCACAGACTCTTTTGTATTTGAATAAATTAGTAATGTATGTGAGAGACCAGACCAATTTGTATTGATATTAGCAATTGAAAACCAGCTCTTATACAAGTTAGAGGTGCAAATTTTCATGGTTTTTACAGTTTTGATTTAAAAGATTTTATTGGTTTTAGTTCGTTTTTTCAAAATTAACCAGATGAATGTTTTTGCCACATTTTTTTCATAAAAATAAGGCTGCTGATGACATAGTAATGTATATTTAGGTTAGGATTCAATCCCCTCGCTGACAGTTCAAAAAAAAGGACTTTATCCTATGTTTTTCATGCTCTAAATGTTGATAGACTTGATAAAACCTTCTGAGTTAAAACGAAGTAATTGCTATCAAGATTTGACTAAAGCTAAGCGGTTGGTATCCATCCGGGGTGAAAGAAAAATTGCACTTCTCTCCGACTAGTTCACTTCTAGAGGATGAGTAGGCTTTAGCTATACGCAACGTGATGGCTACCATCTTCTTGCAAGGACACGACTTGCAGCCATTTCTAACCAGATGAAGATAATTAATCATTAAAGTAAGACGGATAATCTGAATCGGCCTCTGGTCAGCAGGTAGCTTCCACTCCTTGCCGTGTGCGGTGCGCCACCGCCGCTTTCATGCCGGCGTCGCCGCCATCCTATCCCGTCATCTCTTTCCAATTCCATTCGCATCAGCCGTCCGGACTCTAGTGATTTAATGACTCACCCTCATCTCATTTTTGTACTTTTTCCACCGACTCATCCTTCTTCCGACTTCTTTGACATCATATTAGCTTTATCGCTAGGATATAAAATGTTTTTTTTTGCATTTGGTAGTCAAGGATAGAAATTTGAACAAAGGACAGACATAGTATGACATGTAAAAAAAAAGATTATGGGAGAAGTATGTAATCCTGAGGTCATTTTTCTTTCATTATTCTTATTTAAATTCTTCCATGTATTTTTCATACTATTTTATTCCTCTCCATTTTTTTCTATTTCTTGGTATGTATAGAAATCTGGTAATTTCAAGAACGGTAATCATCTCTTATATAGGTGGTATCATTGAGTGGCACGTAATTGTAAGATGGCCTAATAATGGACAATATTTTAATAGTTTCCCAATAATAACTCGGAATTCCTTATTTTTCATTGCATAGGACCAAAGAAATATTAAGAACACGCAATCAACAACTAGAACAACACTTTCGGGTGTGCTGGGGCCAGCAGTATCTTATAATCAGTGCCTTGTGGTAAGGCCTGTGGAACTAAATAACTGTATGGAAGCTTACAACCTTGCATATGGAATCAATTTTTTTCTGCTGTAGGAAACCAAAGAGACTGGACAGATAGAAGATTGCTGACAACAGATGGATGAGCAAATTAATTTTATTTGCACCAGGGATGCATTTAATTGTTCATTACACACCATTCAAATCTATGGTGGGCAGCAGCACATATAGCGCGTCTCAGCATTTGAAGGTGGTACGCAGTATGCCCTATAGGTTCTGATTCCGTTATACTGACAAACAAATACGCAGCTGCGGCCATCCACACAGCGGTGAGTCGGAGGCTCGAAGCAAGGTGGCTGCAGCTGCATACTCCAAGGGAAAAAACCTGCACAAGCAATAGTATACAACACAATGCAATTTTAGCACTAAAACAAAACTGGTTGGTATAAAATAAATGATCTTATGACAATGTCTAAAAATATGGTAATGCACAACAGATCAAAGTATATATGAAGGTATGGGGTGCCTACAAGAAGTCATCACAAGAACTACGAACGAAATAGCAATCAAGTAGTGCACCATCCTTGCCATGCTGCTATTGTTTCCTTTATTTTTTTTGAAATGAGAAGTGGTGAGGAGGATCGATATATTGCTTGTTGTCTAATCTATTTCAGCGTTCGTAGGTGCTTTTATAGAGGACATTGTTTGGAATTAATGTATTGATTTGTTGAGCCACAGATATCTATAAATTAGCTAGCTTAGACCCAAATAATAAATGACAGAAAATCTTTTCAAGTGGTTCTTTTTTTCTATATACCTAGACCCCTATATTTCTATATCTATATTGGAGCTCCATATGAAGTCAATGTTATATCTTGGACCCAAACGATAAGTATGTCATAATGAATGAATCTAATTGACATGGTTATGATATAGATATAGATATAGATATAGATATAGATATAGATATAGATATAGATATAGATATAGATATAGATATATGATACAGATACAGATACATATACAGATACTGATACAAATACAGATACAGATATAGATATAGATACGGATACTGCTGATTGTGGCTAATTTATATAATAATTTAGGGGATAATATTAAATTATCTGTAATAATAGAGTAGGTGAGTAGTTTTGACGTTAGGTTATGGGGTTACTTTACATATTTTTTATAATGTTAGAGGTGTGTAATCTTCTATAAATATTAGTTCCAATGGCTATTATCATCGATTATGATTTGAATCTATCAAATTAAAGCCTAGATGTTTCTTATTATTTCAGAAATTTCTACAACTCATCAGTTTTTTTTTCTAGAACATCTAGTGAGTATTACCTGGTGCCTCAGTTGGAGCCTCCAATTTTTAGATGAATGATTAGAAATTTAGATGTCTATGATTGTTCTAAGAAATTTTAGGATTCTCTCTTTTTTTACCGCCTCTTATGAGAATTAGCGTGGTGCCTATGATGAAGCCTCCATTACTAATAGTGCAAATCGATCTGTTACGTAGAAATGTAGAATTAAGTATGGCTATACAGTATTTTGTAACCAACTTCAGCACGGTTGTTGGACTGGGTCACGGTACATATATGGCACAAGCATGCCATCACGATCCACAGCAGAGCGACAGTTAAGAATACCAAGACAAGCATTCTTAATTTGGCACCAGATATGCAAAGACGAATTCAACTTCAAGCTCACCACTTCAAGATTCATGCACCTGAAAACCGGTGAGCTTGAACTGGAGTTCGTCTTCGCATTTTTGTGCGCACGGGGCGTCCTGGCATCTTGGCACCTCACAGCAATTCTCTGTATTACCAAAATAAAACTCAATGGATCAGCAACGTAATATGCATGTTAAAATTATATTTATATGCATACAATAAAATAAATAAATAATGTAGCTTCATTTTTGTGCATGTATTGACCTGCTGCCCAGATGTGACCATGACAAGGATACAAATGGCAACAGCTATCGAGTGCAGCACCCTCATCGTATCAACACTCGCAAATACAGTACTGTTCTTGTGTTTCGGGATGCAAATGGATGCTTGTGCTCGTTTATTTAGAGGGAAGCAGTTAGTGTAAATGTCACATTATATTAATGCAGCAATATCTCACGCACCCAGATTATGATATCCTTGCTCATACTATACACCAAAATATTAAATATGTGCCTATCCATCACCAATTGGTTGGCTTCTCTTAGTTTTTTTAAGTAGTAGTAAAACATTATCACTACTCATTGCACGGGATCTTTGGTGCGCAAGAAGGTACACGGGTTCAATGAAAATGAGTGACAACACTTAATAAGGATATAGATATAGATATAGATATAGATATAGATATAGATATAGATATAGATATAGATATAGATATAGATATAGACAATAGCAACCATGTTTATTTTTAAGACAATTTAATTAGCTGGTTTGTAATATTTTCCATTATACCATATGAGTAGCTTGTATATTGCCAGTTATTTTAAATCATTTTCATAATGCTAGGTAAGAAATTTATATGAGCTATCTGGGTTACTTTGTGTACTTCTAATAATGATGGTGATGCGTACTTTTTTATAAATTGTAATGGATCAAATAATTGTTGTCACGGATGATAAGTAAAATCTTTTAAATTAAATGCTAGATGTTTCTAATTATTGTAAAGACATTGAAAGATTTGTTTTCTAGAGGGTTTGGTGAGAATTCTCATGGTGTCTCAATTAGACCCTCTAGTTACTCTACTTATTACATTTTCATAATGGCAGAATTGTGTAAATTGTAGCACACTCAATGGCAGTGGCGAAGATAGAGGATTATAGAGGGGGGTGCCTTGCTCTTATAGGTGTAAGAATTTTATCTAAAAACATGGTGAAAATCAGTTTGTAATAGTGATTTTTCGAAATTTTGTGGGTGCCTGGGCACCCACACTCCCCAACGTAGCTCCGCCCCTGCTCAATGGCTATGTATTATCGTATAGATGATGATTATAATCTATGAAATCAAAGGCCAGATATCTTTTCATTATTCTAGAATTTTAAATGTTAATTTTTTTAGCGCATATAGTGAGAATTAAGACCTCCATTGAAGCATGTAACTAGCAATTGTAGGATTTGGACTTTAACTCAGGTTTTTGCTGATTGTCAATCTTTGCTTACATGCAGGAGCAAGTGATTGCTAAATACTATTTCCTAACTATGCATCTTCTGCACGGTTATTCCATCACAGCATATATGGCTCAAGCATGTCTCTGCAGCTTGCCATCGCCAGCCGCAGTCGTCTTTGCATCGTAATTGTGGGTGCAGCAGCATTTATTGAAGTTGCTCATGCACCTGGAACTGGTGACTCTCAAGTGGAATTCGACTTGGCATTTTTGCTCGCACCGGCGCTTCAGGCATCCTCGCATCGGAAAACAATCCTCTGTGCCACCAAAAATAAAACTCTTGGATCAGATATTAACCTCAATTGAACAACGGAAGAATTTGAAGGACCGGTAACGGCGACCGAGGGGGGTGAATGGGAGCCTCAAATTTCTCGTGAAATATTTGGCCACTGTCCCAAATTCAAACCCCAACAAGTAAAATCCCCAAATCTAAAATATTCGCACCAACCGGTGATGGGAGTATCTAGATAAATTCTTTAGGGTGTTAGAAACCCAAGGCAACAAGCGGAATGCGAATCAGAGCACAAACGACAAATCTATGCACAAAATAAGGAATCAGGGCCAGTGAAAATTCTCCAGAAAATCAACTGGAAATTCGTCCATCCTCATAGGCCAAACTGAATAAAAAATCAGAGTTCAATTCAAGTAGCAATCTTGCACCTCGTGAATACTAGCATGAAGTAATTTAATACTTCTTTGAATAGTCTATGGATGCTTTAGTACTTCACGTGAACAAGATTTCAGCTTTCTGGCCAAAACAAATCAGAACAGAGTCTTCTTGGCTCACGATAAACACACCTGCATCAAACAACTACTGAGCACGAAGGCTTCAGAACCAATCGAGCGGAGGGACTGCACCCCGCTAAGGCACAAGACCTGGCAGCAATTCTTGCACACCGTGATTTTCAACAGGATTAATCTAATATTCCAATGAATATTGCTAGATAATCACGGGAGACAAGCAAGGACTTTTGACTAAATAAATTCAGCACACGCACTGCCACATCGATCTTTGGTCAAAAAGATAAATCATTTCAAGCACTAAAAGCCACGCTGCTGCTGCTGGAATTTGTCTCGCTCTCTCACAGAACAAGGGCAGCTTTCAATCGGTAGAAGACACAATCAAGAACCTGCACAGAAATAAGTACCTCTCGGTGCTGGACTACAGGCAAGCGGAAGACACCTGCAGATCACGGATGACAGAGCAAGAACTCCTGCACGAACTGAAACAAATCGAGGTATTCAGAAATGACTCCCCGAGATCCAAAAGAAAAGTTACTCGAGAAGACACAGGAAAACTCGACCTGCTAGGGACTGCTGCTGGTGCCGAGATCTGATGAGTTGATTTTGGGGGCACACGGCACAGAGCAGCCAGAGAGCCTAGACAGGCAGCTCCTGGAGTTCCTTGCGGAAGAAAACACTCGATTCAACGGAAGGGGAGAAAGTTTGGCTGAAAGACTTGCCTGTTCAAGTCGCCAGGGCACTCAAGCCAAGGACCAGCACCACACAGGGAACCTGCTGTCCAGCGAACAAGAACAGGAAGAGTTGCCCATAAAAATCATCTGAAAAACACCAGGGAAAATAAAGAGCCAGAATCAAGAACTGCAAATCAAGACACCATGATTAAACTCGGAGGAAACAGCGAATACTCGGCGATTCGCTTGCCACACTGGTTCGAGTACAAATCGAAAGATTTGCAGACCTCTCTCTCACACAGCAACTAGAGGAAGGGAAAATCCTAAAGGAAGAAATGGAAATGGCTGAGGTGAGAGGGAAGGCAGACCCTCATCCTTTATTTATAGGGGCAAGTGTATTTTACATTCCTTCTTTGCCCTTGGATACATGAAGAGCCACACCACTTAGCCGGGGCATAAGGGTCCAACTCGGGCTTCACTTGATCCGACGGCCACCGCGCCTCCTCACCGGTAGTCTTGCTTCCAAGCAATCTCCCCGATGCCGCCACGTGCCGTCCGTCCGCATCGGGACCTCCGCCCCGGTTTGAGGCGCAAACCGGGGAAACCCGCCGCCGATGGTTTTGAGGCGAAACCACCAAACCCTCCGCGAGTAGCGTAGCCCATACGCATCCCCCGCCGTGTACACTTGCGCTCGTTGATGTCCCAGCTGTCAGCCACCACGGCTGGCCACCCGGTCCTCAGGTCCCTCGATCCAAGCCTCACGTCCACCCTTCACCGCACCCGGTCCGTCAGCACGGCACGCCCTACTTGATCTTCATCGACCGTCGACCACCGTCTCCGAGCTCGACACCTGCAGACAACATGAGCCAAGAGACACCATTGTTTGACACGTATCCGCGTGCCATCGGTTAGTAAGAACACACACACGCCTTGTGTTGGCATGTTGACAATCACTCATCACACAAAAGTCCACACAATGGTTATGGAAAAACCATGTGTCCTCAGAATTTACTCTCACTATATATATTGGAGTAGCTTCATTCTTATTTATGTGTATATATACCTTTTACCTTGGTGGGTGTCATGAGGGAGCAGGCCGTGACCACGAGAACGACCCAAATGGCAATGGCTACGGAGTGCACCGCCCTCATCGTATTACACTCGCAAGTACAACTATTCTTGTATTTCGGGATGCAGATGGCCTTGTTTATATACAGAGGGAAATTGTTAATGTAAATGCCCCAATATTAATGCTCCCATATCTCACGGCCAGGATATATATGATATCGTAGCTTCTACTATACACCAGAAAAAGATGTGCGTATCCACAACTCCCCAGGTGGATATATAAATGAACATTTATATAATTTTATTTTAAAATACATTAAAAAGATATTAGTAAAAGCCGCTAAATCTAGTGCTATCAACAAAAGAGATGCCCCAATTTTATTTTAACAACAGCACTACGATCTGAGGCAAAGCTACTAAATCTAGTGCTATCAACAAAAGAGAGACGAACAACAACGAAACAAGAGACATCCTTACAGCGGGGATGTCGGCGCGCAGGCGAAGACGAACAACAACGAAACAAGAGACATCCTTACAGCGGGGATGTCGGAGGCGGAAAATCGCCGGACCATTCACGCGCATGTCATGCTGCGCGCCCTTCGCCACGCCACGCCACGCCACGCCCGCCCGGCCCGGCGAGGCGAGCGAGCGCGCGCGTGTGGTGCTTCCTTTTTCCTCTCCTCATCCATAGCTTCAACAAGCAAGAGATAGCTCAACTATTTAAGTTGGCCTCACTCCACTTGGAGTAGCAATGTGGGACTAAAGTCCCCCACCATACCTCATATACATGCATGTGTGAGTAGGCGTTTAGAATTTATTTGAAATTGTTTGGCCCATGGTCCAAAACATCTAACAGATTATTGGAGGTGTTTCTCTTTGCATTTTCCCTCACTCATGGCGTCCTCGTATCTTGGGTACAACTGAAAGGAATCCTCTTCTGTATCATCAATAAAACTCAATGCATCATCATTTTTCCTTGCACACGGCGTCCTCGCCTGTGTTGATCGACCAACACAATTATTGAACAACGGAAGTATATCATACATATACGATAAAATAAATAATTAGAGCAGCTTATTTGGTGTGTATGTGTGTATATATATACAACGCAAGCACTGAAACAAGACTGTTCGGTAAAATAATAAATGATCATATGAAAATGTCTAAAAATATGACAGTGCTGGGCAGATCGAAGTATCAAGGTTTGGGTGCCTACCGGCTTTGCAGGATGTATAGTTTTTTTTTTTTTTTTTTTTTTTTTTTTTTTTTTTGAAGCAACTGCAGGATGTATAGTTGGAAGAAATCATTAGAAGAACCACGAACGAAGTAGCTAGCCATCAAATAGTGCACCATCCTTGCCATACTGCTGTCGTTTCCTTTTGTGAGGGAGAAGAGGTGACGATTGATATATTGCTTATTTCAGCGTTTGTAGATGCTTTTATAGAGGAACACCTTGCTTGGAATTAATCTATTGATATCTTGAATTATGGAGACATCTCTTAATTAATTAGTTCAGACCCAAATAAGATATAGACATAGATATAGATATAAATATAGATATAGGACAACGCTAGGTGGTTAATAGCTATCAAACGCCGCAGCCATTCCGATCCGCAAACATAATTTGCTCTCATTCTCGTTCTGCAACAGTAAAAGGCCAACCACCGAGCAGGTTTTCAGCATCTTAATGCTGCAACCGGCCGCGCCAAACCTTCCCGCAACCGCAAAAAGTTGCCTCTGCAACCGCAAAAGCCTCTCCACAACCATAAAGTATGCTGTCGGTGGTGCATGCAACTACTACTCCGTTTACTCTTTTGTTCTATTTTTTTTTTTTTGGCGAATACTTTTGTTCTATTATTAGTAATAACTTTTGCAACCGTAATACTTCTGCCGACCAAAAATCACAAAATTCACAAAAAAGTCTTGGTCTCAGCCAAAAAAGTTACTACTAATTTGTTGCTGCAACCGCAAACGTTATTACTAATTTTACTCAGGGAAGTTCTCGACACGTGCTTTGCCTATAATTAACAATAATTCTATTAATAGTAATAACGCTGTTGTAGAAAAAAATAGTAATACCGCATGCCTTAAAATGCTGCCCCCAATTACCGCTATCTTCTATTGGCATCGTAATTATTTTTTATTGGCATCGTAATTATTTCAATGAAATGACCGTGTCTTTTTTGACATTCTTTTGTTTTGGCAGCGAAGGGAAGCAGGCAGGGAGCCCTCTGAACTCGGACCATAATTCTATTTTTTAACAACTTTTTGGGAGTAATTTTAAAACTTATTGAGAGTAATTTTTAAATCATTTGGTATCAATCCTCAAGCACCATGTTCCCTATGACCATAATTATTTTCGGTTAACCATAATTCTATGATTATTTTTATTACTAACAGATCGATGGAGAAGCAGATTTTGGTTGCCGCAACCGCAAAAGTGAAGTTCAGCATGTCAGATGCGTCAGGTCCTGCCATGCATGTCGGTTGAACTGGAAATAAAAATTTACTTAATAATAAATTCGTGCTAGCTTTTCTCGGTTTTGTCTTTAACCTGAAATGTCGAGGCTTTGGTTGAAAGCGTGCCAGCCTTTTGGAGTAAATCCATTTCATGATTCGTAGTAATTTCAATGATTAGTATAGGAAGAAGATGATTACTACTAATCTTTCTGATTAGTAGTAATTTTTATGCCTAGTAGTAATAGAAAGAAAAGGATTATTAGTAATCTTCCGATTAGTAGTAATCACTTTAGGTAGTAATTGGTATTACCACTGCATGTGTTGAAATTAAAGCACAATAACATGCTGGCTGGTTGAAGAGGACTGCATGCAAATGCACTATCTCAGGACTAAGAAAAGCCTGACGTGTTTGACTTTTATATCAAGCTTTTATTACTAATAAATTTTATCACTAATTTTTCTTCCTCCGCTATCAATTAACCGTAACCATCTAAACCATCTAAACGTGATTCTCTCACATGGGTGTGCATACCATTTTTTAGTTTCTACTACCGTAAATTTTTTTAACCATAAACTTTGTTTCGCTTAACCATAAATTAGGATCGAAACAAATAACCGTACACTCGGTCAAAAACCGTCAATGTCGATAATTAAGGTAGTAATTTGCCTATAATTAAGATAGTAATTTTTCTTTTAATAATGAATGAGCATCAATGCCAATAATTAAGGAAGGTAATAATGTTTCCTGTCAATGCCATTCAATATATCATAAAACATTGTAAAAAAAGCAGTGCTAAAATCTATTACAATATTCTTGTGGACATTTACAAGTTGCTAACAAGCAAAATGCACATGCTAGCTAGTTTCTACAATCTTCTGAGGTACATGCATCTGGGGTGTGCCTGCTTGTACAGAACAACTCATCTAAATGATACGTAAAGTAATCACTCCACCATGCTTGTCTGCATCACGAGACTGCATGACGCAAGTAGTGGGGGCTAGCAGCTGCGGCCTCGAATGTCTTTGGCTCAATGAAAATATAGATCATCAAGAAAGAAATTAGTTAGTAATCTCATAGAATAAAAACATAGACTCACATTTCACTAATTACACCGATCAGAACTCACGAGAGGACAAATTCTGAAATTGAAAAAATGAGCAAGGGGAGGCAGTATTGGACTGACGGAAACGGATTTCAATTCAGAAGAGAGTGAAGCAATGGCAGATCGGCCGACCGAAGCAAATTTCGGATTAAAAGAATGGCTATAATAGAGCCATTTATGGTTGCGGTGGAACTCTCCACTTTTGACGCATGATAGTGACTGGCAAAAACTTTTATGGTTGCGGTGGTTGGCTCGTTTGTGGGGGATGAGTGATGACGTGGCTTCTTGGGCGTTTGATAACTATATACAGCCTTGGGTGGTCAATAGGGATTAGATATAGATATAGATATAGATATAGATATAGATATAGATATAGATATAGATATAGATAATCACAACATTGTGAACTCTATAAGATACTTTTTGCCATTGAAATATTTTCCAATATATCATATGTTGGTCATATGTATACAAATTATGTGGTTATTTTAAATCATTTGCATAATGGTAGATGAGTGATTTAGATGCATTATTTGGGCTGATTTATAATTTTTTTCATAATGATGTAGGTGTGTATTTCTTTATATGTTGTAATATATCTACTAACTGATGTCGACGATGATGATTAGAATCTTCAAATTAAAAGCTAAATGTTTCTAATTATTTGAAAAAATTCTAACGCTAACAGAGAAAATGGCTTTTGGTTCACACCTTTAGTCTTGTCTGTGATAAAATCTAGGACTAAAGGGAGTATTATTCTCTTTTACATGCACCATGACCTTTTGTCCTAGTTCATAACACCAACCGAGCCTAATAGCCATCTTTTAGTCCTGGTTGGTGTTACGATGTGGGACAAAAGGTCATGCAATCTTTAGTCTTGTTGGTAATACCAACCGGGACTAATGGATGGCCTTAAAATCCCGGTTGGTGTTACGAAGTGGGACTAAATAAAGGTCTTTCACCCAGTACTAAAGGTCTACTACGGGTCAATTCAAAAGGAGAGCATCCAGGACTTTGTCACATGTGGTGTGCAGCTGAGTTGTTAAGAAATCTTCGCGCTAGGCAAGGCGTACTGGGTTCGAATTTCACACACAGCAAAGGAAGTCTCTAGGATTTCATTTATTTTTTTTCGTCTCGAGGACGGGCTTTAATCCCAGTTGTGAGACCCGGGACTAAAGGTCACCCTCCCAAATCGGGAATAAAGGGGGTTGGGAACCGGGCTAGAACGTGTTTCTCTACTAGTGCAATAGTTACATTTTTTCTAATGCATCTGCTAAGAATAAATAAAGTGTACCAGTTGGAGCCTCTGGTTTTTTTATACAAGATTAGGAGGTTACTCTAGTTCATACATTTTTCATCAAGGCGTAGTTGTGTACTTTTATTGTAAAGGATAATTGATCTAATGTCTGTATTCATAGATAATGATTAGAATCTATGAAGTACAAGTCCGGATATTCTTTTTATTATAATGAGAATTTTAAATTTAACTTTTGAGAACATCTAGTTAGAATTAGCACAAAACAATTTAAACAAGGACCACCGACCATAGGTGTTCTTATCATGTAACACTCACCACCAAAACAATTGCCATTTGTAAACCATAAGGCCAATGGCTATAAAATTTTAATAGCAACGAAGATATGGTAGTTATCTACAAATCATCTAATACCCACTTCAATAGAAAATCTCGTTAAGGCCATGAAATCATGGCCACCGGCAACCTTAACAACCGTGTGAGTTTTTTTTAAGATTTTGAGTTAGCTTAAATGTTTCCATTATAACATAAGTGGGTAGTTTGTATACAAATTACAGGGTTATTTTAACTCATTTTAAACATGGTAGATGAGTAATTTAGATGCATTATTAGGGTTGCCTTATGCATTTTTTTCATAATGATGGAGTTGTGTACTTTTTCTATAAATTGTAGTAAATCCAATAACCGTTATCGGGTATGATGATTAGAATCTTTCAAATTAAATGCTAGATGTTTCTAATTAATATGAATTTTTTTATTATTTATCTCTTTCGAGATCGTCTGGTCGAGAATCCACGTGGTGTCTTAGTAAGAGATCTAGTTTTTTGATGCGAGATTAGGAGGTTAGTTTACTTCATACATTTTTATAATGCCTCAGTTGTGTAAAATTTTTTTATTTATAGAAGATCTATGGCTATATTATCATCGATGATGATCGGAACCTATTAGAGTGATTTTGGTTATTAAATCCCATATATTTTTGTTATTAGAGTGACTTTTAAGAATTGTCCTTTTTCACAATGTCTAGTGATAATCATCATAGTGGAACTGTAGCTCCTTTCGTGTGTATCTTACTGCTAGCAATAATAAGATTTGGACTTCAACTCAGATTTCAGCTGATTGTCAATCTTTTCTTACATGCAAGAGCAAATTGATCCGTTAGATATCTATAAATATCTATAAACTGGTGATCTTCTTGGTGGGGAATTTGTCTTTGCATTTTTTGTCGCACGCGGCCTCCGTGCATGGGCGCATCTCAGTGCAATCTTCTGCACCACCAAAATAAAACTCAGCGGATCAGCAGAAGTACATGCGTGTTAACCAATTTAAATGAACAATGCAAGAATTTACCTTTTGCCCAGATGGGTGTCATCAGGGTGCAAGATGTGACCATGAGAAGGATGCAAATGGCAGCAGCTATGGAGTGCACCGCCCTCATCGTATCACAACACTCGCATAGACTACTACTATTCTTGTGTTTTGGAACGCATATGCCCCGATGCTTCTGCTCGTTTATATAGAGGGACATTGTTAGTGCAAATAAATGTGACAATATAAATACTGGCATATCTATATGGTATCGTTGCCCCTAATGTAGACGGAGAAATAGAAAGGGATATATATACTTAAAAATTATATATACTAAAATACACAGAGAAGATATTAGCAAACTGGTGGCGCAAATCGGCCTAACTGCTGCCTATTTGGCAAAACCACCACATTAGGCTGTTTTGTTGTTTGGCAGCTTATATGCACCAAAAGATTACAAGCATGGCCAGACGTTGACCTGGGCTGGGCAGGTTGTAGATGCAGCGGGGGACGCCCTAGCCGTAGGGCTCGTTGTAGATGGGATGCAGATCTTATCAATCTTATGCCATTAATATTTGTAGCAATTTTCATAAACGCACAACTAAAAAAGACAAGCTGTAGAAGTAGAAGATAAGAGACTAGTCGATGAGAACGTGATGCTGCTCGCAACAATGGTGTCTCGCACGGGAACCAGGAATTGAAGAGTGGGGAGCCGGAAGCCAGTAATGGGCCTCCGCCATTATTTTTGGGCCCGAGAGGATTAACTGGGCTTAGAGGAAATGGCTAGGCCAGGGGCTGAGCTGGGCTTGCAGAGAAGGAAAGGAGGCCTGCTGGTGCCCGGGCTGGGCCATTGGCTTGTCACGTGAGCTTGTGGAAAGAAAGGAGGAGGGTGGACTGGATTTTCACCGTGATGCCCTTTTCTAGCTTGTACTCCTACTTGAGTAGCCAGTGGATTAACTTGGCAGAGGGGTACGGAAGCCAGTGACCAAGTCCATACTCGCAGGGCTCTCAAGATTATATTCAGTCACTCTGCTACTAATCTGCTTGGTGGGGATGCTGGTGATCCCTCTAACTTGTATTTTGTTTTCTTCGCTGCAGCAGAGATAAACTGAAACAAGAAGAACTTCCAAGTTGGAGAGATATAAGTTAAAAAAAATATTTATAGTTCAACAACAGTCACTTAGAACATAAATTTTTTTTTTTTTTTTTAGAGAACACGCTCTGGACGTGTATTTCATTAAGAAAGAGAGTTCTGTTTCAGCTCAACAGTAATCCACATATTACCCAACGCTACCGAACATTGATTTCTGTTTCAGCTCAAAAGAGAAAAATCTAGGTCAGTATTTTCCAAGAAAAATGATTCAACTCACCAAAGGTTCCCATCGGAGGAGCCACGTGTGTCAAGGTTAAGCGTGTTTGTTAGTAAGGCAGACCATGATAATAGAAAACTAAAATAAAAGAAACTGACGGAAGGAATGAAAAAACCCAACAAGGAACTCTAGTAATCCTATGCGACAACTAACTTGCTCCATGATGTCGACTCCACAAGAGTATGATCACCAACATCAAGACAATGCCGTCACACACGTCTGTCAGACCTAATAAGTGTACTGAAAGATCGTTGGACACCGATCACCATGAAGACATCTGATTGTTGTAACCTGGCAACAACACGAAGCACCTGGTGTATATGCAAAGGAGCCACCAATTCGTTGTACCCAAGGAATCTTCTGAGAGCGACGTATCCAACGAGAAAAATGACATCCGCAAATGTCATCATCGCCTGACCAGACACTGGTGATGACCCCGCTTCATTCATGCTCTGTCCACTGCCTACGCTACTCTCCCATCCGCATACGTATGAACATGAATATCACTACTCCAGAAATTTTTTATCAGACGGTTGTTTTTTATTTTCCGTGATGGGCAAAGCCAATTAATCGTGAGTTAACCATGGCGGTTGCACGTTAGGATGCCCGCCTTGGTTAATCATTCAAAATTCTTTTAAAAATCCACGAGCCCATCGACGAGCCCATTCTCAGCCAATTACCCTGATCTGGACTACTCGCCACCACATGTGAACCCTAGATCTGCCGCCGGACAACGTGTGGCTGACCTGGATCTGCAGTTGAGGGGTGTGGCTGGCAAAGATCTATCGCTGGTGGGATTGGATCTACCACCGGATGGCGTGGCCGGCCTGTATCGACCGCCGGAAGCCGTGGCCTAGGTCTGCATTTGTCGTTGGTAGAGGCAGCTGCCGGAGCACCGCCACGGCCCATGTCGCTTGCCAAGGCCTTTTGCGGCCCTACGCATGGCATCCTTGCGCCGCCTAAACCCTGCACTCACGTGGTGAGGAGTGTAAGGCGACTGGTGCGCCGAGGGGAGAGGAGAACCACACCATCCAGGGGGAAGAGGGTGCCCATAACATTGTGGAGACGATGAGCACGCTGTCACGTGATGATTGAGAGGGAGTGAGAGAGAGAGTGGAGCGTGGTAGGAGTCGGCATCTGGGCTTGGGCAAATAAGCTGGGCAAGGCCAGGGGCTGAGCTGTGCTTGCGGAGAATGAAGACTGGCTTGTGCTCGGGCGTGAAGCAGACTGCAGGAGGAAAACTACTTTTTTAGACCACATCAGACATTAAATTTATAACAATGTTTATTGTACCAATTATGTAGTGACCATATATCAAGTACCATTGTAGGCAGCATATGTAGTGCACAAAAAAAAAAAAAAAAAAAAAAAAAAAAAAAAAAAAAAATCCACCTGGTCATGGTACGTACACAGCATAGTTTCCAGATATATTCTGGTACTGGAGTAAATGTAACCAATATCTCTAAGATGCAGTTACAAATTAAAATGAAAACCAGAAAAGGAGAGGAGCTCCATGGCCACATCCCAATATAAATGTGTAGGCGGTAGCCGTTCTCGTCCACAGCAAGAGAACACGCGCTGCAGAATATGTAATTTGCACCAATTGCAGAGTATAGTCAGAACAGAGAACATCAGTACTGAATAACAGCAAGTGGACTAGTGGGCTAAATAACAGCTGTAGAAAATATGCATATGTATTCAGTAGAAGAGTCGAAGAAGAGTACGTACATGCCTGTATTAATCCAATCCAATCAATAAGAGTGGATCATCAAGGAAGGGTGGTTGGGGTGGGCATCCGCCTCTTGCCTCAGCTTCTCTTTCACTTTCATTTCCAACTCCTGGTCCATCTTTTCCTTCCCACCATAAAGAGCAACAGACACCCTCCGAAGGGACGGGAGGTGGTCCAAGGCCAGGTCATCCGTAGTGAATTCACCTTGGAAGAAATCCTGATGGCTGATCCTGAAATTAAAATCTTCAAGCCTGGGCAGAGCTCCGCGTGGGAACATAGACGGCACTGTATGAAAACCAATGAATCTGCACACCCTTGCACATGGGAAGGCACCAGGGGCAACCATGAACCTTCCCACCACTGGCATGTTGTCACCAGACACAGTCACTCTCAGAAACCGAAGAGCCTGCAGCATACCGAGGACTTGGATGTCCTCTCTTCGCACCTCAGCCACTGTTATGTCAACGTAAGAGAGGATAAGAAGCGATGCAGGATTAATCCACGTAGGCAACAAAGTGGTTTTACGAATACGAAGAAATGACAGGTTGCCAAGAGACTCCACTGATCCTTCAAGGTCCATCACCACATCATCTGAGAATACTACTAGCTCTTGGATTTTGTGCAATTTTCCAAGGGTCCCCAACAGAGCTTTACAAATGCTCTCGTCACATCCTGCTACCCTGCTCATTTTGACCTCAACTATGAGGGTCCTCAGTTGTGTCAGATGGCCTATCTCCTCCACAATGTGTCCAGAATCCACAACTGCAGCACATAGTTCTTCCAAGGATGTCATATTTCTCAATCCATTTGGCAGACAAATGGTCCAATTCAGAAGCAGGGACATCAATTTTCTTAGCCCAACAATACTTGAAGGCAATTCTTTTATTTCAGTTCCAAGTAGGTCCAATGTCTGCAAAAGCTGTAGCTTCCCTATCTCTGATGGGAGCTGACCAGCATATCCAGTTCTTCTTAGACTCAGATACCTCAAGTAAAATAAGTTCCCAACAAAACTCAAATTTGGATGGTCCTTAAGACTGCAACCTTCTAGATCCAATACACGAAGAAGACGATGACATGCAAGGGATGACATGGACTTAATTTTGGCATCACTGAAAATAGCAAGTGACCTTAATTTTGGCATGTCCATTGTAGGCCAAGTAGTATTCTGGAGGGACAGCCTATGAACCCTGCTTCCCCAGGAAGGTGTGTTCTGCTTGGCATCTCCTAGTATAGTTGCAACAAAACCTTCTTCTCTTGATATGGAAGAAATGAGGTCAAGGACCATATCATGCACACGACAAGTCACGATACCACCTTCACCATCCATTACTAGTTGGACTAGGCTTCTATTTATAAGCTCATTAAAGTAACTTCTTCCAACCTCAAATAAACTTTGTCCTCCATCTCTAGGTGCAACAAAATCTTCAGCTATCCACCTCCATATCAGCCGTTCACTCTCAATCCCATAGTCTTCTGGAAATATACTTAAGTATAATAAGCAGGTCTTTAGATGAGCTGGTAGATCATAATAGCTAAGAGATACTATCTTTCTCATAGTTTCCATATCAGGATTGCTTCCAAGTCCTGAACCAATAGACTCACAAAAGTCAAACCACTCTTTCACATTTCCCAACTTATTTGCCAGCAAACTTGATGTAGTAATGATAGCTAATGGCACACCTCCACATTTCTTAATTATTTCTTCAGATACAACCACAAATTGTTTGGGACACTTGTCTTCAGAGCCAAATATTCTCCCATAGAATAATTCTCTAGAACTCTCGTTGGGAAGGGGTTCCATCTTATAAGAACAACCAGCTTCCATGGCAACATCATGCTTGCGGGTAGTTATGACTATTTTGCTTCCCAAGCTATTGTCATATAGAGCATATCTTATTGTGTTCCATGATGGTACATCCCATATGTCATCAATAACAATGAAGTACCTATATGCATGGAAACAAAGGAGTCATATATACTTACAAGAATAATACATAATAAGTCATTCAAGGTGAATAAAAAAGCTATAAATGTAGAGGAAAAACTTTTGAAAATACTATCAAAGATGTTCCTTCCGGCCGGCCGTATCTTTATCCAACCGCACGGACGCGTCCATCTACGGAGGATCAGAAGGGCACGCACAGCCTATGAAACTCATCCTTTCATTCCCCATCCACTCCTCTCTCTCTCTTTCTTCTTCCTGACACAATCGACCTAGTGCCCCATCGATCTCACCTCACCGCCGGCGACACCCACCCACCCTACCTTTTCCGGGGCTTGCCCCCGCTCTCTGCTCGGTGTGCGATGGAGCCGTGGAGGCGGCCTTCGACGCCTACTTCTACGGCGCGAATCGAGGCCGCGGCCAGGATGTCGTCGCTTTCTTCAACAGCTCCGGCGTGCCCCAGCCCGTCCTTGCACTGGTGACTCTCAGATCTCCCTCCTGTCGGCCAGCAGCCTTCAGCTCCCGTCGACCAGCAGCAGGGCACTTGGGTGTGGGTGACGAGCGTGCAGGCGGCTGCACATCGTTGGGCGAGTACGAGGCACGGGGCCGGGCGGCAGGCTGCAGCGAGCGTGCAACCCCCTACCCACATATGACTGGACCGGTCGTCGCTGCTACTTCGTCCCTTTCGTCCACGACAGGCACTAGGTCCGCCCTCCCCTTGGTCTTCCTTTCCTACTGCCATGGCTTTGCAAAAAATTATCGGGCATACATGTGTACACCCATGTACTTTACTGGGTCTGACCCTGACCACTAATGGATTTGTTTTCTTTGTTCATTCAACTGGTTCAAGCTGAGTACAGATCTGCGATGGATTCCATAATCCATAAATAAACATGGCCACGTGTGATTTGTGAACTCATATATCCATTAGCTAATGCTTAAAACCAAGTGATGAGTATTGCAGTAGGTGTAGCATGATAATATCTATGATTTGTAGTTCAGTGTTGTAGTTGATGTCGCATTACTACATGACTTTGATTGGAGATTCACCTTCGAGAATGATATGGTGGCATTTTTAATTATCCTTTCCCTTTTGTATTGTAGATAGTTTTGCGTAAGACTCACTGCTAGTAGGAAGTAGCAAAGCAAACTTAATTATAAAAGGGCAACAAGAGGCTGCAGTTGCTTGCTCTGTTTTGGTATTTACATGTAACGCACCCCATTGCAACTAGTTATGGTGCATTGAACCTTCCTCTGTACGAATGAATTTGGAAGGCATCCACATGCTGAAAGGTTTTTGTGTTTCAAGGTTTGAAGTTACGTGGCCTTTTGCAAGGTAAAATATAGGAGTACAGTGGCTGTCTGTCCCATAGTTGTGCAGTTAATTATGCCATTTCTTTGTTCAAAGGAAGAAAGATGATAACCGATCGGGGGAAGTTGAATGTCTCTACAACCTTGTTGTACAATCTGATATTCTATTGAATAATGATATCAACACAGACCTATACTTGTTTTTTCAGAATACAAAAATTGCTTAAACTGCCAAGGAACTACGCAAATTGCAATCAAAATGGGTTTTGACCTCCTTCTTTTGGCATAGATATATTTTCTAAGCTTATAAAATGCGATATGTACCTTGCCTTTCCTATTTACTAGTTCAGCCCATTGTGTGATTTTTTAAAAATAAATTACAAAATTTTGATTCATCCTATACTTCATCCTTTTGTTGTGTAGTTTCTTCTGTGCCTAGCCTTCTTTTGTGTACTAGGGTCATCCTTGCTGGGTCTTCTGAGTGCTAGTTCAGGCTTATGTGCTGTGCGCTAACTAATCCAGTGTGCAAGTGCACAATTTGGGGGGCGGCGACTGATTTGGTGAGGACTAAAATGCTTTGTTGCTGTTTGAACACTGTACTTGCTTTTTTAGAATACAAAAATTGCCAATTTGAGAAGATATTGTTGCCTAATACATGACACTTAAATTGCCTAAGAAAATGCAGTTTTTCCTTGCAGCCGGCTGCTGCTATTTTTGGCTACAAAAGTGAATTAGACTATACCGTAGGAAGGAAAGATGCAAAGAGTAGACTGCATTTTGATTTCAACCTGCTCTTTGCACCCAGTTTGTTTGTTTAGTTAGTGGGTGTGTCATCCAATGAGTAATTTGAGGATAGCTGTTCGGAAATAGTTGATTTAGTATTTTGCAATTCAATTCGACTGAGTGACGTCACTAGACCAGCTTGAATTTAGGTAATACCGAGCTGTAGATTACTCTATGACAACTACTACAAATCCTCAAATCGTTTTTTGGTGATGTTTTTTTTTTGTGTCCAGGGTTGATTCTGAGTCTGGTATGCAAGTGACCAAAAGTAGGGGGTGGCGACTGATGCAGGTGAGGACTAAAATGCTTTTGTTGCTATTTGAACACTATACTTGCTTCTTCAGAATACAAAAATTGCCTGTTAGCGAAGATATTGTTGCCTAATACTTAAAAAATTGCCTAAGAAGTTTTCTTCCAGCCGGTTGCTGCTATTTTTTTTGGTGTAAAAGTGACACTATGTTTGTTGAACACTATACCCTACTTCTGTAGCCATAGCCAAATAATTGCAGCCGAACAAGCTGATTACCATTGTCTCTTCATACGTATTGTTGATTTCTAAGCACACATGAAAAATACTGGATGTCGTTCAACCATTGAACTAGTCTGCTTTTGCACAAAAACTAGTTATTTAACATCATCAACCTGCCTTTGTTTGACATGTATTTTTGCAAATAGGAGGGGAGGAGGTTGTGGGTTGCAAATGGACACAGATATTGTACTTGCTTTTTCATAATACAAAAATTGCCTAATTAGGAATATATTGTTACCTAATGAGTATCACTTAAATTGCGTACAAAAATTGAATTCACAACAACATTTACTAGCATCATCCTGCATCCTTTTTTATCTGTTATATATTTTTTTACACGCAGGAATGCAGGCCATGTAGAAAGAAGCAAGATGCAGGCCAGGATGGAATAGATGTTTAGTTTTTAAATTGCAGATGCAAATGTCTTTGTGTTTTGAGATTTGTTGTTTTTTTGGAAACATTGCCTTTTTTTTGTATATATATGTAAGCACCTAAAAGCATACGTCTGGACCTTAATTGCCTTTTTTTTTTCAAACGTATAGTTGTGTAGAAATGTGTCAGTTTTTGGTCCTGACAGCATCCTAAAAACAAACGTTAACTACTATTATTGCCAAAAAATGGAAGTGTATTTACACTTTTTACCTAAAAAGGAAGGGCCGTGCGGTAAGCCAAAATACGGCCGGCCAACATAAAGAAATAAAAAATCTAATTTCTAATAGGTTTTCATTCTGCAGGTTACATATTTCTCAAGTGAATGTTCAATTTGCAAATCGTAATTTAACAGCTCTGAGTAAGAATATGACTACCTCTTATCCTTGAGGAATTCCCGAAGTTCATCGATGAGCTGCCTTTCATCCAATATAGCCAAATTAAACTCCGTTGTATAACGCCACTTGTCAAGACCAATGAGAATGTCTTTCAAGACTTTCTTCAAGTCTGGATTTTGGCCAACAGGAACAAAAGCTTTGAAGGGCTCATCTGCTGTAAGGTTCTCATAGACAGCTTTAGCAAGAGTAGTCTTGCCTAACCCTCCAAAGCCAACAATAGAGACGATCCTCGTTACCATGTTATCACCTACAGATGTCAGCATCTTGATGACCTTATCCCTTGGCTCTCTTATGCCAACCAGTTGTGACACTTTTGTGTAGAGAGCCGAAAGCCGTGGATCAATACTTGTTGTGGCAGCACGCTTTGAGACAAGATCATCAATCCTGTACCTGACATGCCGCTCAGTCATCTGCTGAAGTTGTTTCGTGATGTCTTCGATGGCACAAGATATTTCTCTGCGAGCCTTGCTCATGCTGAACAGGTTTCCCATCTTCTTCATGGCTCGTTCGAGCCTATTCAAATCATTTTGCTCATGGCCACCAACACGCACGAGGAAGGTGTCGAGTATATCTTCAATGTCATAGGAAGCCTCCCTAACCTCGCGTGCCCAGATCTTGACCTGCTCGTCGAGCTGGTCCCATGGCACTGCTGCCACCTTGCGCAGGGCGGCGTGCATGCACTCGAGCTCCCGGGAGAGGGACTGGATTTTCACCTTGACGTCCTTCTGGAGCTTGTACTCCTCCTTGAGCAGCTCCAGCAACTTCAAGGGAAGCACGCCCAAGGCACCCGTCACCAGGTCCATACTAACAGCCTCTGAAGATTAGTCAAGCGCTCTTGCTAGTAAATCATCCTGGTTGCAGGTGGTATGGTGTTGCTGTGGGAGTGCAAGTGCAGCATAAATCAATCTGAAAGATGGAAAAGAAATTCCAAGTTAGAGCGATTGATAATGAAATATTTGAGGTCATCAAAGTTTATAGATCGAATTGTTTCTGATTGTGCCTTATGGCTTTATTTTCTTTAACGTAACAGCGGATGAAACTGTGAAACAAGATCAATAGAACTTCCATGTTATAGGGATCCAAAAAGAAAAATTATGGTCAAATATTTCCAGTTTAACAGAAATTGTGAGGACGCAAGTTCTTCCAGTGAGTTAATGTTGCTCCCCCTAACTTGCGACTCATTCAGCGCAACTACAAATCAAACAGAACAAGGAAAATATATGTCAAATTGAACTGAGCAGAGAAGTTCTGTTGTTTATAGTTCGAGTAAATAATCCAGGAAAAAAAATCGTTTGAAACTGCTATTTAATTGAAATGTTTCAGTTTTGCATAAACATATATCTAGGCCAGCACTTTCCAAACTGAAAAATGCTTCACTCACCGATTCGATGTTTGGAGCCAATGAAGGAGGCCGTAGTCGGTGGTGAGGGTGAGTTGCACTGATGCTCTAAACGGGAGCTGGGACGTAGAGAATACTTAACAGAGTTCACAGCCAGCCTGTTATGCACAGGAAGGGAGACGACTCACACAGTTCTAGGATAAGAACGAGCCGGACAGTAGGAAAAGAGCGACAAGAACCCCATACTAAAGCATGTAGGCAGTATATGGCTGAAAATATGAAGTGTCAATTGCGAGTCTTGGTACAGAATGCTTTGTCCAGCTCGAACGCACTAAACAAAGCAGCAGCATCAATCAATTAGTGTGGAATCGAATCAGCTGCCCAGCCCCACTAACCTACCAAGCCTACTTGCCGGCCACTACCCTTTGCTCCGATGCTCTGCCTCCAGCCACCATGAAGCAAAAGTGCTCCACGCCCTCTTATATGTTAAAGAAAAACAGGATGAAAAGAACTTCCAGGTTTTGGACCCAAAAAGAAAGATTAATGTCAAATATTTCCAGTTTAGCAGAAAGTATTTGCACCTGAAAACTGTTCAGCTATGCAAATTGTGGAGATGCAAGTACTTCCAGTGCGTTCATCCAAGTTGCTCCCCATAACTTGTTTCTGCCCTCAGTATATCTACAAATCAAACTGAACAAGGAGAAGAGATGTCAAGTTGAATTGAGCCGAGAAGTTCAGTTGCTTATAGTTCTTGCAAAAAATAAAAAACGCAGAAACTAATTTCGTTCAAAACTATTTAATTAAAATGATTCAGCTTCATATAAAAAAATCTAGGCCAGTACTTTCCAAAATGAAAATGATTCACTCACCGAAGCTTGGAGCCAAACAAGGAGCCCGTCGTCGGTGGTGGGGATGAGTTTCATTCATGTGCTCGAGGGGAGCTGAGACACAGAGCCAAGTTTACAAGCAACGAAAAAGTAGTGCGCTTGTTATGCTGGAAGGGAGACGACTCACACAATGCTAGGATAAGAGCGAGGAGGACACTAGCATATTATGGAAAAGAGCGATGAGCACGCCATGTTAAAGCATGTAGGCAGCATGTGGCTGAAAATATGAAGCGTCAATTGCGAGTCTTGGTACAGAATGCTTTGTCCAGCTGGAACGCACTAAACAAAGCAGCAGCGTCAATCAATTAGTGTGGAATCGAATCAGCTGCCCTGCCCCTGTACCCTACCATGCCTGCTTGCCGGCCACTTCCCTTTGCTCCGATGCTCTGCCTCCAGCCACCATCAAGCAAAAGTGCTCCATGTCCTCTTATATGTTTAAAAAAAAAACAAGAGTAGTACGTCTTGTATTTTTTTCTTTTTTAATTACACATTACAACACAGATGCTCAACAACACACACTCGCCTCTATAAACACACGTACGCAAATCCTAACTTTATAAGCACCTTTGGAGGATGTCAGTTTCTCATGTGTAGATTTGCTTGCCGAAGTAGTAATTCCATATTAAAATACAGGCATATCCATACGTCGACCTTTGTAGATGCAGCGGTTAGACACCCTGGCCCCTGGGCTGGTTTTTAGATGCATGCACATGTTTTCAAACACGTGCCAATAAAATATTTGTAGCAATTTTTCTGGGACAATTACAAAAGACACGCTATAATAGTAAGAGGAGTAAAATACACCGCGTAAGCCTTAAGCTTGAGCGGCACATGCACTTTGGTCCATAAACTAAAAGCCTTAGCGGCGCCGAACCAAACATCATCTGTGCACTTTGGTGTGAGCAATGGCGCGAACTGTGCGCGTGTGCCACTTTGTCCCGTGAACACACGTGGGCCGAAAGTGGCGTGCGGTGACAGTTTAGGGAAGGTTTTTAGCGTTCTGCAACTCGTGGGCCAAAGTGGCATGCGGCTGGTTTAGGGGCCAGTTTTTCGCGTTTGCAACTTCATGGACAAAGTGGCACATCTTGCCAACAAGTTCGAGGGGGCCACTTTTCGCGTTTAAAGTTCGTGACCAAAGTGGCACAGGCCGACAATTTAAAGGACCGCTAGTGTATTTTACTTTTGTAAGAGACTACTCAGAAGTCAGGACTGCTGTAGAAATCAAGCATGCATTCCGAAAACACTTGTTAAGACAATAGGAGGCTCCGAAGACCAGCTGCGACACGTTACCCAAAAAAAGGGTCTCCGTTGGATCTGCGATTGTGTGGCTTGGATAGCTAGAAGAGCATTCAGATAGGAATTAGCTTCTCCAGTTTACCTATTTGTCTGCTGCTTCTTGGAAGCTAGCTCTAGATTCGGGTTTCTCGCTCTCACTAATTGCCTAGGCTTCTGCCCGATTGAGCTTCACGTCTCTTTTCTCTTCCTGCCTAGGCTTCTTCCCCATTGATCTCCATACTCTTTCTTACTCTACTTTCCCTCGCTTGGACCTACTCGCTTGTACTCGCAGCTCTAGTCCCTTTCGTCCTTCATGCCAAGAGAACCTGCTCTGTTCGACGCCGTCACGCGGTGGCAGGGGGCGCGTTTGTCGCTTCGTTGTGGCTGAAAGCTGCGGCGTGGGTGCCTGCACGGTGGCACAAAGAGTAACAAAGAGTTACAATTTTTTTTTCATGCTAAAAAAGTCTGTCACTGTCGGTTGAAGCCACAAAGAGCTATGGGGGGTCCACCTATCATTACTAGTTTGTGGCTCTAACCCGTAGAAGCCATGAACCAGCAATGTTGTTGTATTACAATTGTTCCAAAATAACCATGTGTGTTAGGCCACCTATCATTGTTGGTGGTACTATCACTATAGTTCAAGCCAGGAACCCGACAATACCCTTTCACTTTTGGTCCTAAAATATCTACCGATGAATGTCTTTTATGGCATAGCATACAATGCCATGTGTGAGTTGTGTGACATTGCAACGACCATGGGTAGGGTCTAGGTGGTGCCGCCGATGCCACATGTGGGTCCTAGGAGGTACCATTTTTGTGCGCGCTCGGCCATGGATTTCCTTTGAACTAAGAAGAAAAAGGTCAAGTGGGTCTAAGTGGAGATTCTGTAAGTGGTGAGGCTAGTGACTATAGAATGCAAGGATGGAAATAAGGAAATTGGTTTGGTTTTGGGAATTGGGAAGCCTGTTCTTGTTTTATATTGGGCTGTTATTGGGCCGCCCTTTAATCCAGCCATGCTGATGACGCCCAATGAGCCTGTGGGTGTGCTTAGTGCCAGGCCAAAATTATAGACCCCATACTAACCTACTTAGCGTGGCCCATCTCGACATCTACATGTGACTCATGTGCTGCTATCCTCAACCGTCCATTTCGTATCAATCCAAGATATTCCTTTCACGTGTAGGATCCTTATCCTGCCATTTAAAAGTACTGCAACTTCAGTAGCCTCTGCCCGTTGGGATATCGTTCGCTAGATTTCAATAGGCAACTTGTAATTTTCAATTGCTTGTTGGCAGCAATCTAGCGGTGCAGCTACAGACTGATCAATGAGAATGGCAGTAGTGATGTTTTATATGTTGTCCAAGTTGCCAGATTGTTTAGGAAAAAAAAATTGCTGGTTGTTTGGGACGGTTTCATGCATGGTTGCAACTGTTTTGTATTAGACAAACATATATATGTAACAAAAACAGGAAACTAGACCTGTCTGTACCGTGGGAAATTGGCTATTTTTTTTTTTTCCATCCAGCCATCCATTGTTAAACTTTAAAATCTCATATAAACATCAATTCAATCACAACCTCGGCAACGAGGAGTAAAATCGATCTGACTTCTAAAATAAAAACCTGCAAAAGCACCGATTGTCCTTCCAAATTACCAACTAATTATTGGTGATGGATCAAGATCTCCTCACCCTACACTTCCATTGGAGTCTCCCCACATCTTGTCACTTTTCATACTCAAATGGCAGCTACAATTCAGAGGAAGAGCATCAATCTCAATAATGCTAGTAGGTCCCTTCCACATTTTGTTTAATTCACTGGCTCATTCATCTATGATGACAAGTAGATCCATGTCAACGCCCTTTGTCTCAAATCTTTTTGCCACACGGCTTGCCGGACGAGAAACATGTGATCATTTTGCTCGCTTCTTGTTAACTGCAAGTGTACGTGAAGGCTTGAAGCTTCCTCTGAAGCATCTTCACCAGACGCCCTACGTGCCACTAAAAATTGGCAAGCCATTTTTACCCCGGCGCATCTTGTTACCTATACATGACACCCATGTGCTGCTCCTCTAAAAGCGTCCTTATCTTTCACTTCATCCAGACCATTATTCACGTGCAATTCAAAAAAAAGGCAACATGGCCCATTGGCATATCTCTTGCTAGATTTCAATAGGAAACTTGTTGCAATATTCTCAATTGCTTGGCAGCAATCTAGAGGTGCAGATGCAGACAGATCCATGTGAATGCTAAGATTATATTTTTTATATGCTGTCCAAGTTTCATGATGATTGTACAGGAAAAAAAAACAACTGGCTGATTGTTTGGGACCACTACATGAATGATTGCAACTGTTTCAGATTAGACACAGACATATATATGTAAACTAGAGCTGTATGCACCGTGGGAAATTGGCTATTTTTACCATCCAGCCCATCACTATTAACTTCTAAAATCTGAAACATCAATTTAGTCCAATATCCGTACAGTGAGTAAAATCGATCAGACGCCTAAAATAAATCTCCGCCAAGCAACAGACTGTCATTGCAAATTTCCTATTCACTATTGTTGATGGATCAAGATCTCCTAGCACGCCTCGCCCGACACTTCCATTGGAGTCTCCCCACAACTTGTCATTTTCAAAACTCGAATGGCCACTGCAGAGCCTGCAATTCAGACAAAGAGCATCAATCTCAATAATGCCAGTAGGTCCTTTCACATGCTCTTTAATTCTCGGGCCCAATCATCGATGATGACAAGTAGATCGATCCAGATGTACTTAGCACGTGCAGATCACCACTAGCTAGATCCACGTCAACTCTCTTATCTTGATCCTTTTGCTACGCGGCTTGCCGGACGAGAAACATGTGACGATTTTGCTCGCTACTCTTGTTAACTCCAAACGTATGTGAAGGCATGCAGCTTCCTCTGAAGCATCAACAGCTGACGTTCTGCTATAAATTGGCAAGTCATCTCTGCTACCGAGCACAACACAAGCTAGGTTCAGTACTACGAGTGCTCACTTCAATAGTTCCTCACCTTTTGATATCTGTTGTGGAGCTACCAGAGAGGAGGAGGTAGCAAGCAATGGCTGACATGCCGCTGCTGCATGGAACCCTCGATGCTACCATCTTTGAGGCCAAGTTCAACAGCAACCAAGTTAGCAAGGTACACTCCTCCTTTGCAACATTTTCACTTTGTTAAATACATCTACCACATTATTGCTGTGTTTTCACATTGCGAAAACTACTACACCCAAGACGCTTTTTGGTAGCAAAATCAGAAACATCGATATATATATTCAGAAGACTCTTAACAGGCATTGGATATTTCTTTAATACAATGACTATGCGTGGTAATTGGTTCCAGATGTACTGTATGTCCTGTCATAATATCCATTTCTGCCATTTTTAATCTAGCCAGGCTAAAGCTAAAGTTCACCTGCAGAATGAGGACCCTTCAGTCATACTCTTTCAATCTGTGAAGTTAGCCCACCTTACACAGTAGAACCGGTCCATGTGTGATTCAACAACCACTTCACAAGCTTCAGCCATCTAAAGCATGCCATGTGGCAATCCAAGTCTTTTAGCTAAAATATGAAAACCGGGAGTTATATTTCAAGACTCGTAGAGATGGTCTAACGAATATTTTTTGTGTTAAGTTTTATTGTCGAGATTAATTTGTGTTAAGTTACTACTCCTGTTGACTATAATAATGTATTTGCTGTGTGTGCAGTTCCTCCAGGGTCTGGTGCCACAGTTCGATGGCTGGCCAACTGGACTGCCACAGATGTACGCAACCGTGGACCTCTACAACGCTCGCATGGGACGCACCCGGACCGACGACACCAATCCCGACAATCCACAGTGGAACGAGTCGTTCCACATCTACTGCGCACACTACAGCACGCACGTCGTCTTCTCCATCAAGCTGCAGCTGCCCATTGACGCCATCCTCGTCGGCCGCGCCTACCTCCCGGTCGAGGACCTGCTAGCCCTCACCCCCAACGACCCAGACATCGACAGGTGGCTGGACATCCTCAACGAGGACAAGAAACCACTCCCGAACGGGCCCAAGATCCACGTGCAGGCACGGTTCACCAGCGTGGCCGCAGACCCCAGCTTCGGCAATGGCGTCGGCGGCGCGCAGTACGATGGCGTGCCGAGGACCTTCTTCAAGCAGCGGCAGGGGTGCAAGGTGACGCTGTACCAGGACGCACACGTGCTGGACACGTTCAAGCCGGACATCAAGCTCGCCGGCGGCGGGAAGTACGAGCCGCACCGGTGCTGGGAGGACGTCTACGACGCCATCGACGGCGCGCGCCACTTCGTGTACATTACCGGCTGGTCGGTGCACACGGGGATCACCCTGGTGCGCGATGGGAACCGGCGCCACGCCGGCGGTGGCACCACCGTTGGCGAGCTCCTCAAGCGCAAGGCGAAGGAGGGCGTGCGCGTGCTCATGCTGGTGTGGGACGACCCCACCTCGCTGCTCAACCTCGGCGTTATTCAGGGCCAGATGGGCACCAGCGATGCCAACACGTTCAACTACTTCAGGGGCAGTGGCGTGCACTGCGTGCTCTGCCCTCGCAACCTCGACGACAGCGAGTTCCCCGTCGAGTTCCGGAAGACGGTGGCGTTCAGCCACCATCAGAAGACCGTCGTCGTCGACGCCGCAGCGGCTAACGGTGGCCTCCGTCGCGTCGTCAGCTTCGTCGGCGGCATCGACCTCACCAACGGCCGCTACGACACGCAGTCCCACTCACTCTTCAGCACGCTCAACACGATGCACGCCAACGACTTCTACCAGAACAACATCGGCGACACGTCCATCGAGAAGGGTGGGCCGAGGGAGCCGTGGCACGACATCCACTGCAAGCTCGAAGGCCCCGCCGCGTGGGACGTGCTCCACAACTTCGAGCAGCGGTGGAGGAAGCAAGGCGTCAAGGATGACATCCTGCACAACGTGCTCTTTCCGTGGAAGAACAAAGGTGGTGATCTCCTCGTCGACCTCAGAGGTATGGAGAATGTGATCGCGCCGAAGTCGTCGCCGGCGGTCGCCGACGGTGACCAGCTGGACGCATGGAACGTGCAGGTGTTCAGGTCCATTGATGGTAGTGCCGCCTCCGACTTTCCCAAGACCCCGAAGGAAGCCGCTGATTCCGGGCTTATCAGTGGCAAGAACCATGTCATTGACCGGAGCATCCAGGACGCCTACATCCATGCGATACGGCGTGCCAAGCGCTTTATCTACATCGAGAACCAGTACTTTCTTGGCAGCTCGTTCGCGTGGAAACCCGACGGCATAAAGCCGGACGACATCGGCGCAGTGCAGCTGGTGCCCAGAGAGCTGTCCCTGAAGATTGTGAGCAAGATCGAAGCCGGCGAACCCTTTGCGGTTTATATTGTTGTTCCAATGTGGCCCGAAGGTGATCCAACGGCTTGGACCGTCCAGGCTGGGCTGAGTTGGCAGAGTAGGACGATAGAGATGATGTACACTGACATTTCCAAAGCACTGAAGGCGAAGAACATCGATGCCAACCCAAAGGATTACCTCTCCTTCTTCTGCTTGGGTAACAGGGAGGTGAAGGTCCCAGGTGAATATGAACCTAAACGTCATCCGACACCTGGGTCTGACTATGATCGGGCCCAGAAGGCACGGCGCACCATGATCTATGTCCACTCCAAAATGATGATAGGTATGTTATATCATATTTTCCTAACTTTCTAGCACCAACTCCAAGAAATAGGTTGACAGTTGTTGTTGCACAAATTACATCATTTGGTTCAAGTTATTACATGATTCTTCTAACATTTAATCTCTCTGCGTGTTTTCTTATAGTGGACGACGAATACGTCATTATCGGATCGGCCAACATCAACCAGCGTTCCATGGACGGAGCAAGGGACTCTGAAATCGCCATGGGTGCGTACCAGCCATTCCACCTCAACACCAATGATGATGTTGCTAGAGGACAGGTCCACGGCCTCCGGATGTCGCTGTGGTATGAGCACCTTGGCGAGCTGCAGGATGAGTTCAAGGACCCAGGTAGCCTCAAGTGCGTTCGGAAGGTGAACAAGAGGGCCGAGGAGTTGTGGAAGAGCTACACCAGCGATACCCTGGAGGATAACCTCCATGGACACCTGCTCACTTACCCCATTGATGTCACGAGTGATGGCACGGTGACAGAGCGTGAAGGGGTGAAATATTTCCCGGACACAGAGGCTCCAGTGCTCGGCAGCATACCCCTGAGGGTACACCTTGGCAGTCCATTCACGGATTATGTCTTTACTACATGAAGAGCCACAGACTGTTTAGTATTGCCTTCCACATTTGCACACAGCAAATGTATTCTAAGCCTGTATGAATGTCGTGTTTGTGAGCTACTACTTTGCTGTTTACCAACATTGGAATTATGTGGTTATTGTTTGGATCCATTGAGCTAACAAAGAGTTTTAATATATGTATCATCTTGTTTCAATAAATAATAAAGTGGCTCCATGGATTGCGCAGCTAGATGGTTTCAATAAGGTTGTTCCCCCCCCCCAATTCATACCGCTGAACCCAGTGTGCAGACCAGATGGGCCATTGGGTTGGCAGATAGGGAGGTTTTTTTAGAGGATAGGAATTGGGTATTGGGAAGGTCAGATGGGCCAATGGGGCTGTCCGGTCAGGTGTGGCCTGCTTAGTTTTTGACACGAATCAGAGACGGAAAATAATTAACTACGTTGTAGTATGTTCTGGTAAGGAAAATCTTAGCTAACTCAAGTGAGCCAATTTGGCTCACACTACTTGCATTGGCGAGGAAAGGCTTGGCTCTTGCTAGTAAGACAAGGCAAAGCTAGGCTTTCAACCAAACTAACATTATGTTGCCCTCAGCCGCAATTCATGCCATTGGCCAATGCATTCCTCCTGGATCTGCAGATAGTGTATCCTTAATGAGGTAAGGCATGGTACGTTTTGGTGTAGGATCCCCATTTAATCACAGAGGTTATTTCATTGGTGTACGTTTTGGCTAGCTTAAAATGTCACCTGGGTTACTATACTAGTCACCTGGGTTACTAAACTAATCACAGAGAAGCAAACAAATCTATTGTGAGCCTATTTCATTAGTCAGCTTTTAAGATGTGGCAACGAATTTTGTTTTGCAAAATGGGCCTACTAGGAAATCAGAGATCCTCTACAGTTGGCAGAATCGACTTCCCTCTCCAGTCAATCATCTCAACCATTCAATATGCATTTAACGCTGAGACTAGTAAAGCTGTAAACGAAACAGGCCTGTATGGCTGTAACCGGCCCATATGAGCCCAATGGCTACTTGGCTAGCAAGTTCACGAATTCCTAGGCAAATCCATGGTCAATTCTGCCGCCGCCACCTATAGTTTTCTAAACGGGACACCCTGCACGGCACGGCACGGCCACGAGCATGCTGCGGCACGGCACGGCGAGGCACGACACGATGAGGCACGGCGGGAGTTTTCTAAACGGGACACCCTGCACGGCACGGCACGGCCACGAGCATGCTGCGGCACGGCACGGCGAGGCACGACACGATGAGGCACGGCGGCCCGCCGTGCCGTGCCTCCGTGCCAATGTCGTGGCCAGGCACGGCACTATGGAAGGTTAGCTGGCGGCCCGCATGAGCTCGTGCCGGCCCGCAGCCCTGCCTCACACGCGAAGTCGTCGCGTCGCCGCCGCGTCTTGCAGTGTGGCTGCCGCGCTGCCACCGCAGCAACCGACCCTTGAGCGAGGCCTTTGCGCCGCCGTGTAGTGCCTCATGCAAGTGCCGTTGCACCGTCAACGTAGCCGCACGCAGCGAACTCTGCCGCATGCCGCAGCACCTTGCCACGCCGTCGCGTCTACAGGAGGAGAACGGGAGAAGATAACAGAAGAGCGAGTGGCTTGAGACTGGCGGAGTGGTGGGCGCATGCCGCATGCCTTGCGTGCGAGTCAAAGTCCCTCGCAGTTGTGGAGAACTAGTGGTCGGCTGGCCGCATGCGTAGCGAGCAGGAAGGAGAAGAGGGCAGGAAGTGTGGCCGGGAGGGAGGAAAATGAAGAGAATGAGGATGGAGTGGCTTTTTATAGTTAGGTTTTCCATCTAGAGTCATATCCAATGGTCAGAAATGCTCCAAGTTCATCCAACGGCTAAGATTAATCATGCCGGCCAAAAAACTGTGCCGTGCATGGGCTGGCCCATGGGCCGACATTGCGGCCCAGGCACGACACTATGGCCGGGCCGTGCCAGGCACGACACTATGCGAGTCGGGCCGTGCTTTCTCACGCCGTGCCCGTGTCGGCCCATCGGGCCTGACCCATTTGGAAAACTATACCGCCATTGCTGCTGATGGCCAGGGTTGGCGTGATCTTCGACCACCGTGATCTTCGAGCTCCCTACCTCGCCGTGATCTTCAAAGATGAGATGATTTATTATTTTGACCAGAACTGAGGCTACAACTTACTCTTCGCCAAAGACTCCTATCAAATCTTGGACTCAATAATTCTCCCATTGGAACATCCGCCGGTTAGGTTCAAATCTTCCCACTGTGGATCATCAATTCTTGAGAAATATTCTTCAACTACATCATCATGTACTTGTTCCAAACTTGGAGGCATCCACTGCTAGTCACAAAAAGAAGAATCAGCATTACCTAAAGGTTGTATCAGATAAAATAAGCTCTCAGCAATAAAGTTTGACGAAGATATGCTAAATATGAAATTATCTGAACCATTGGGTTTCGATCTTTATCTACTAGTATAGCTCTGCATCCCTGCAACAACAATTGAATGTTAGGTACTGTGACATTTTGCTGTACAATGGCAAATGAAGGTCTACATTTCTGAAGTATGCATAATTGTGTTGATAATGTCCACATTTAATTACCTCAAAGAAGTCTCGGCTGCAATCACCACGTAGGAGATGGCAAATTACCCTATATTCCTGATTAAGGCACTTCCCAACAGTTTGTGTTCTCCCTTCTCTTATCTGAATTCAATGGTACGAAACAAATTATGTGACAACTATATTCTGGTGAAAATAACAAAGATTATAGACTATTAGTACAAATATCGGGTGTGGTTTCTAATGCATACTGATCTCAGAGTGATTTTCAGACTAGTAGGAGAAGCCTTTCTCAAACAGAGGATTGTCCTATCAACCCATTCATCAGCTAAATTTGAGGCCACATGCTCCTGACATGATAATATGTAACTAATAATTTGTCAAGACAGAATAGGTGAATCCATCGAAACCTGCCTTTACTGTAACAAACTCACAAGAGCGGATATAATTTCTTCAACTGTGCCTTTAGAAAAGCATTTGTTGATTACTTCCAACCTGGGGTGCACCACAGACTAAAAAGTTAGTGGCATTATTATGAATCAGGCATATTTCAGTCATTCAATCAGAAACAACCTTACCTATTCAAGGAACTACTTTGTTTCGGTAATGGTTGTTGAGCAAACTGATCGATAGTACTACATACAGCAAAAGCATTGGTGGTGTCCAGCTTTTAAGGCATTCTTCGAGCGCTAGTAGTCTCTGGTAAATTAACAAAGATTATTTACTAGGAGTTGTAAACTATTATACCATATACATGACTTTAAGTATGCAGGCCAAAATAAAAATTTAAAGCATTTGAATGCTATATGAATAAGGTCAGGATTTATGTACCATGCAAGTTCCAAAGAATAATAACAACAAATACAACAAGAATGCATCATAACTGGAAGCAAATATTGGCAGCTCAGAACTTTATGTTACAAGTGAACCTACATTTGACTGGACAAAATGAGTAGCCAGACCACATGCCAGCATTTCAGCACCATCCAATCTGTCACCAGTCAGAGCAACATACTCTCCTGCAAAAGGGTAAGATAACAATTTAGTTAACAATACCTCTCAAGCTACCTTTTCCACCAACTACAAGGCTGACCTCACTGAGTACAAGTAATTAAAATATATGTAACTTGGCGACTCTCTATTTCTTTGAATAATTATATCTTCATATAATTGCAGAGATCATTTTTACAAAAAGCAAGCACACTTGCTAAAAACCAATTAATCATATGGTCATTTGCAAAACTGCAAACTAAAGAATAATCTGATGATGTATATTATTTCCGTCTTGTCAATAATATATTGAAATATTAAATAAATGACAAGGGAGAAATTAGATAACCATAGAACCCAGGAAGCCGAGACAGAAAATATGTGCCCCCTACAGCTGGAAGGAGACCCAGTGATGTTTCTGGCATTGCAAATACCTGCATGAATATTTGAAAGTTAAATGATCCATATTTTGGCACTTAAAAATACTATGATTTCACGATAAAATAAAGCATGATTCTCAACATTCCAAATGAGTAAAAGAACTGCTTTCACTCACAAAGCTCACTAAAAGGAAAGTATATGAACCATAACAGAAATCTAGTACAACAGACATTTGAACATTCAGGCATAATATTCATCAGAAAAGATAGTCAAAGGCTGATCTCAAACTGCATCATGACACACGAACATTTTGTGCTTCATAACTACTTGATGTCTTGAATAGAAAAATGTCACTTGATTTTGGTTTCTAGTTTGTACCGTGTTCTCAGTGGCAACTCGAAATCTTCCATGTAAGGAAACACCAGCACCTCCACCCATGACAATTCCAGTAAGAAGAGAAACCTATAGTCAAATTGTCTAAGCATTTAGAGGCAACAAACCAAGAAGTGAATAATTAGAATGAATTCAGGTAATGGATGCAGCTAACCTGAGGTTTGATATATGTTGCAATTATGTAGTTTAACAAATGTAGATTTCTGAAGAAAGTAGCACCCCATTTCCAGCTTTCTGATTTAAGAATTAAACACACAACAGAGTCAACTAAACATGTAGAACAACCTTGGACCATTAGAAACATGTAACATGGGTGTTGAGTCAGGTAACACAAGATGGTGAGAAACATGCAAAGAAATCTTTATTGGACAATAGATACTGCAGAGACATTCGAAAGAAGTATTTACCATTATGTATAGACCGGACACAGTCAGCACCATCAGCTCCAGCACAAAATGCTCTTCCTTTCCCCTGAAAACAAGTCACACATCAAGTTAGACCAATGAGATGAAGCCTAATGGACAACTATAATCTAAATTAGACCACTGACCGCCTGAAATGTTGAATTACAATACAAATACAATGGCATGAGATACCTTCATAATCAACAATTTAACTTTCTCATCTTTCTTGTAAACATTAAAACACCTCAGGAGTCCCTTAACCTGCAACATGAAAGAACAACTATCATGTACCTACTATTGTACAAGTAAACATGGTACCATAATACTAGTGAAATATTAGCATACCATTGTAGAGGAGAGCACATTAAGCTGCTTTGGTCTATTCAAAATAAGTGTTCTTGTTGAGCCATCTGCTTCTACCAAAAGCTAGAAAATAGAGGATACCAGAAAATATTTTCAGATATGTACGAACAGGCATGAAACAATTTTTAATGAAAATTGAAGACACTACACTGGCCCATCATTTCTCGGCTGTAATTATTAGTTATAGGTACAAGATGTATCTACTTACTAGTTTTTAGTCTACACAATGCATGCCACTTTGTACACACCCATAGTGACATCGGCTAAAAAACTCTGACTACTATTGTTCTCAGCCTGATGTTCTACTGAGTTTAGGGCTATTTGATATATCCCTATAGCTTTCTTTTGCCGCACTTAGCCAGGGCCAAATTAATAAAATTTTGTTGGATTGTACTTCACTTAATAGATGTTCGTCGTTTATGGATCCTGCAATACGTAGATGATGCTATTTTATTTCCACACCATGGTAATGCACAAGCTATGAATATGAAGTTATTGCTCTACACATTTGACATAAAGTCTAAAGATAATTTTTTTGCAAAACTAAAATCATGTATTTCAGGCAATGCAAGTTATGTGAGACACAGTATTCTCTATTATTTTGTTAGAAAATATGTACATATCTCTTCATACATGGGTATACTAATGCACTATAGAAACTCAACAAGGACTGAAAATTAATTGGAGAAAGAATTCAGAAGAAACTATATATATTGCTGGAATGGAAAATCACTGTTGTGGATGGAAGATTAGTCTTTATTCATTCAATCTTATCTAGCCCACCGGTGTTCATGCTTTCTTTCTTTCTTTCTTTCTTTTTTGTAATATGCAAATGAAAAAAATACAAACTTTCTAAGTTGTCTGTTATTTGCCAACGAATGGAACATGGAGCTCTAGCGATTTTTAAATGCTTGTTAAGGAAATGTATTTTAAAATTGTGCAATTAAGTAAATTGATTTTTAAATTGTGCAATTAAGACGGTATTTGGCAGTAGCTTTTTCAATATCAATTCATGATCTTAACGAAATTCAAATTAGGTTGACCAAGCAACCAGGTATCTTTTCAAAACCTTATTTTATTACCATAACTAGTAGGTGCTCACACCTCCTGATACCTACTTGAAAATTTGGTCAAAACCAGTTGGCTATATTTAATTGCTACCTAAACGGCTAAACAGGTAAAGTTTGAAAAAATGAACCAAACGCCATCTTCATCCATGGAAGCACTTTATTAGATACACCTGAGCGTATCACTGGCCTTTTGGCCTGCGATGGCTACGGACGGGGCTGTGGCAGCACAGGCGCAGAAGCAGCAGGTGTAGGAAATGGAGCAGATGCAGAGACGAACGAGCAGCGCAATGGTCTGCACGCAGAGAGAACAAACTGTGAGAAGTACCTGGTCTAAATTGCCAACTGCAGCACCACCGGTGGCTGGCACAGAAGCCATATCGTTCTCTCTTCCTTCACTGGACGAGATAATGAGCAGGCAAGCGGCTCAGGGCCGGTGCCAGTAGCACAATAGCAATCTGAAACACACGTACATAGATGAGGATCGGGCCAATACTTGCTTGTGCTCAACTACTATACTGGACGCGTTTGCTCAGGATTTCATTCTTATTTATAGGAGGAGCAAAGCACTATGGTCAGTATGGCTAGAATAGACAATTTCTTGACCTCCAATTTGTAATTCAGTGTGATTGTTACCCATATAAACTATGAAATTGCATAATGGAGACCCTTTAACGGTTCAAACTGGACATGGTCTTCTAGCTGCTCTCAAAGATGGTTTCTATGTTCGAAAAAATAATAAAAACATATTAATGCACCATAAGTCTATTAACTTTTTTTTATATCGTGTCTCCCTCAAATCGGCCACGATAGCTCAAGATTGCAACTTCTCTGCTGTAGCTTGTGGAACACCAGTCTGCTGATCTGTTCCTCTCGGGCAACAACACACTACCAATCAGGATGGGAGCATGGTGACGACCAGCAGGATCCTCAAACAGCCGGAGAATAATGGATGGGTCTTTAATTTGAATTTCAAGTACAAGAGTTGGTTATGTAAATCCCAACGGCGGCTATGTCCAACCATCCTTTGGCGGCTATGTCCTACCGGCCGATGGGCAGCTGTACATGTGGTGGGTCAATGTGGCATGCATCGGTGGTCCTGGTGTTTGGCTTCTCGGGCACAATACGTGATTATAACAAGGGAAAGATATCAAATTAACAGTGCACCGAACAACTGGATTTCAAAACATGTCAACCTAGGATTTCGTTGGGAAATACAGTTTTATTATAAAATATAATTTGGACACACATTTTGGTTTTGCTTAACTCGAGTACAAATGTTATTTAAAGCCAAGAAAGACACAGACAGGTTCGAAATTGTGTGTATCCAAAAAAAAAAATCCCATCTCCTCTGGATTCGACAGTGATAAAAAAAATATGTGTTTTCAAGATTTAAACCCAAGTGCTCAACATTCACGTTTTCTAGAGCATCCATATCAGTTATGTTAAACAACACATGTGAATATACAACTAATGCTATTTTTTAAGTACACAATTCTGAATCTTATTGTATATTTTGACACTCTAAATGATCTCAAATATAAAGTTCTTAACTATAAAGATGTATATCCCGTCGATGTATACAATTTTAATGTTGACTTTGTCTCCATTGGACATTGTTAACTATCTCAAATCCGATCAAAAAACATATGTTGAATATTTTGACCTATAAGCCATCGCAAATTAAAAAGTTATCAAGTATAAAGTTTTATATATGTATGAACTCTACAATTTTGATATAAAGTCTGTCATAATCCAACCTCATATGAAGAGGTTGTGTTTGCTTTTGAAAACAACCTATCATTAGCGGTTCAAGCCAAGAATGAGGAGTCATATATATGTTGGTTATCACTGTCACTACCAGTCCGTGGCTACAACAGAGTGTGTTGTGGGGTAGTGCTTAATTATTTGCAAAAGAAAAAAAATGGAAGGGAAAGATTTGGGGCAGATACTATTACTAAAAGGTACAACACAAGAATATACTTTCGACAATTTGTGCTGTACTGCTCCTGACTCATATATAACAACATATATGGGTGTCCACATAATTAAAATTCTTGAAAGCAACGTTGGTTGAAGCTAGTCAAATTACTGGTTTCCATGAAAGTACCCAATAATATCCAAATACACAATCACTATATCTAAGCAGCCATAGACCTGTCCATGTAGACCAGATTTCAATACTCCCTGCAATCCGAAACTATTGCACTCACAACAGATGCGATCACTAACAAAACTTCACCAAACATCCTTCGCGTGTTGGGCTTCTCTCCCTTTACAAGGCCTCAAGTACCAACCACACATGATTATTCATGAACATCTGACGTAACTGGTTATAATATTAAGTTCTCAACAATCAGGCTTGTTAAGCCTCTTGTGGATGTCAGCTATTGTGTGAAATAAAAAAAACGGTGCGTCAGGTCTGTAGATGTCAGCTCGATCTTGGATAGATTTTGGAGAGCGCACGGGCCAGAAAGCAAACTGTTCATTCATATTGATTGGAAGTCCAGGTTCATTGTTCATCTGAGGCATGGTGCATTTGTTCGAAAGTTGTAATCCCACCAATCCAAAAATATATGCAAACGTTGCTTCTAGAGGTGTCAAACTTTTTTAACTGAATATATATAAGAAGTATTACATGTGTACCTAAGGTATTGACCTCTCTAGCTAGTAGGATATACAGATTTTGTAGAACCGTCTCTATATAGGTAAACCGGTCAAAATAGGATCCGTTGGCCTGACGGTTTGCGAGATTGTCCACGCCAATAATATACTGAGAGAATCAAGGCAATTTATTATCTGTACCTACCTAAGATATCAGCTTCTCTAGGATATATAGATAGATTCTGTAGACCTGGTCTATATACATATATATATATATATATATATATATATATATATATATATATATATATATATATATATATATATGTAAACCGGTCATAACAGGGTCAGTCGACCTGAACGCTTCCAAGATGGGACAATGCTGCCGATCGAACGTTCTAGCTTAGAACGCCAAAGCTACCGGGCCGGGCCCATCCCCCCCAAAAAAAAAAAAAGGCATAGGACCCCCGAACACACACGCGTACACACCACGCACACACGCACGCCGCGCGGGCTTGCCACCAGCTCGCCCACCACGCCCCCTGCCTCCTTCAGCGAAACCTCCACCGGAGCCTCGCCAGGGCCTCGTCGCAGCATTGCCGGGATACTGTGAAAACAAAAAAGTAAGAATAGAAATCAAACAAAAATGAAAAAGTACTGAATCAAACAGATTGACAAAGATGGAACAAAAATTGAAACGAAAAAGAAACAAATAGATTGAATAGATGAAACCCAAAAATTGAAACAAAAATGAAACATAAATGTTGCTGTTCCAGAAACAAATCCGAGAAAAAAGTTTGACACAAAAAAACAACTCCATCTGTTCTTTGGAAACATAGAATGAAAACTCGTGAAACAAAAATGAAAAAGCTATTGTTAAAACAAGCAGTAGGCAATTCAAACAAGCAGTAAGCAACATGAGATTGAAGAAAAATGTCAAAAAGTATTTATTGCAATATTTTGTACCAGACTTATGAAACAAAACGCAAGAATAATGCAAACAAAGAAAAATTGCTTGTTGAAACAAAAGACCAAGCAAATTGCACAAAAAAAAAAACTGCTGGAACCCCCTAACCATCGCTGCATGCCTCAGATCCAGATTCAGAGCAAAGGGAAGAGAGGGAGGATAGCTCTCAGATCTTGAGAAGGACATCTACCTCGCTAGAAACTACTACTGTCGCCTGTACGGTGCCAACGTCACTGCCTCCATGGCTCAGTGGCTGGCAGCAGTTGCCCCAAGGCCGGCGGCCGTAAGAGCAACTCCAAGAGATGTGGTATAATTGTTTTCTATGCTATATTTAGAATATTTGGGCAAAAAAATCATCTCCAACATATATGCTATCCCATTTGCTAAAATACCAAGTTGGCTATCCCGGGATTTTCGCTCGTCATAGAAAGCAAACCTGCCTCGCTCGCCATCTTCCGAAATCACTCGCCACGTTTGCATCCTTCCCGCGCGCGCTGAAGTTTCTGGTCATGGGGATCCGCTGGATTGCACAATCTCCATTATGGACTTGAGCACCTACACGACGATTAAAAATTAAGATGCCAGTAATTATCTCCTATACATAATGAAGTCTCATTCTACTCATCTGATACGTGACATAAACAAATATCTCAAGCAAAGATGAATATATGTGATGATGAGTCAGAATTACGGTAGCAGCAGCACATCATTGGCAAGATGCCTATTGTCTTGGTGCTGGATTGGAAGCCTGGGCAGGACACGTACGTCGCCGCCGGGAAGCACAGGATCGATCAAAGCCTCCGAGTCTTATTTATGGAAAGCCCCAGCTCTGCCAGGACGCCGCCGTGGGATGAGTCTATGCGTAAAACTATTCACGCGCGAGGAATAGGTGACGTGGCATCTTTTCAATATAGCAAATGACAAATAGCATGTCTCTTGTAGAACTCTTGTTTTTTAAAGAGTTTTGTAGTTTACAAAATTGCTAAACTATAGGATTTAGCTATTCCTTTTAGCAAATCTCTTGGAGATGCTCTAATAGTGGATAAATATAGCAGAGCTCTACATGCAGTGGCAGTAGCTAAAAATAGCAGCATAGTGCATGCAAGCACGGCCACGGGAGGCGTGAGGGCCGGCAACGGACTCCATGGGATGTGGTGGCGCACTAGAAAGCCATCGCCCAGATCCGGATGCTGGCCCGTGCCGCCGCCGCCTCTAGGAGGCAAAAGGCTCGCCACCGCGGCGGGATGCAAGGTCCTGCCGCCGCCGCCGAACGAAGCGGCACCGCCGGTGGAAGGCAGAGGTGTCGCCACTGCTTCTCCATCGGGTGGATTTGAGGAGCCCCTCCGATGAGAGGTACCGCCATTGGGGTTGCAGGGTGCCGCTGTGGCAGATGGGTGGGGAGTCGAGCGAGGTGGGGGCGGCGTTGGGGCGGGGACGCGTCGATGTGGTCGCCGCCTCGCCGGGATGGGGGGCGGCGTCGCTGTGCTTGACACATGGGGCAGATGGGGCGGATGCATGTGACGAGGGAGCGAGTGGATGAGGGGGGAGGGAAAGGCGCAGTGGACGAGGTGAACATGTGGAGAGTGGGGGAGAGAGTGAGTGTCGGCGCTGTGTCCTCACGTGGGCGCGGACGCGTGGGTTGTGTGTGCGTGTCGCGCGCGATGGGCGGTGGGCGCGGCCCAGTGGGCTCGAGCCACGACATTCGATGGTTAGAACGTTTGACAACTAGCATTACCGTTCCAAGATTGCACACGCCAAGAATCTGTTGATAGCATCGCACAACTTATTTTCTGCATTTAAGGTATCTGCTTCTCTATTGAATTCGCCAGCTCGGACAGTAAAGGAAAGAAAAAGCAAGTGGGGTGAGTGCGTGAGCCCTGTTGTTTTCATGGGGAAGCAAAAAAGAAAGCCTAGTGGATGAAAATGCTGACATTATCGCACGTCGTTTCCATGCTCTGAAACTGAAATAATATACTTTCTGAACAGAGGGTGTAAATGACATTCTGAATACATCAGTAAAGGCTAAAATATATATCGAAGCAGTTGTTGGCTTGTCGTTTTGACATGGTTGCACGGACATAGTATTCGTTGAAGGCATCACGACAACTATTGTACTTGAAATATAACAACTTCTCTAAGTACACAGATTCAGTATCCCATGGAGTTGCGTGTGCCATTCATTCGAGATTTGTTACTAAGTAATTAGCCAGCTTAGTCATTTTAGACTGCCGATCCATATAGATAATCTCAGGCATTGTGACTGCTGCATTTTTAATTCTATACAATTTGTTTTGGAAGACATGGACAGAGAAAATACTCATGAAACGGTTGCTTACAAATTGAACCACCCCATAAGCTACAACAATACCATGCACTCCAGAGGCGGAGAGTTACATATATATAGAGAGCCTCATGGCTATATATAGATATAGCCTATAGACCAGGTCTGCATCATACACTTAACAATTGCCACAGCTCTGCTTTACTAGTCGATTTGTTGTTTTGCTTCAGCTTTAAAGCAAGTTTTTAGTAAACGTTTGGAAAATCAAATCCTCATGGTAGAGAAAAAAACCTAAATGGCCATAATGCTTATACGTTTCTCTCTTTTTTCTTCCTCCTCAGTTTCTTCTTCGTCGTCGTTATATATATTCTCATTCCTTCACACATGTCCACCCAGAAGAACACTAGACACAGGGTCTTAAAGTACACTGAAGTTCGTAATCTTAATGAGGAATGCAGGGTATAGTTAGAGCAGGGAGTGGCCAAAACCCAAACTAGTTGACACCAATGCTACATTGAGGACGCATTATGTGCCAATGTTCAGTGACACTAACAATTTGGAACCAATGTACAGAGTTAAATAACTAGGAGTATCTCACTAAAATAGTCCTTTTCAGTTTCACATGAATAATTGATTCGATCCAGTCAAGCTTTCTTTGGCAACAGCAAAGAGTACCTTTTGTGATACAAATTCACATCAAGCTCTGATCTACACACTGAACAGGAAACGTTATCTTTTGTGATACATATTGCCATATATGGCATATTCAGTTTTGCAGTAGTTTTCAGTCCAGACAGTCTTCAAATGGAGGCTCCATTAAACACTTCACCAAAGACTTCCATCATAGCTTGGACTTTAAATCAGACAGGTTTAAATCTTCCCACTCTGGATCATCAATCCTTGAGAAATATTCTTCAACAGCCTCGTCATGCACTTGTTCCAACCTTGGAGGGATCCACTGCAAGTCCGACAAAAAGATCACCATTATCAACAAGGTTGTATCAGATAGTGTAAGGTTCTACCGTCAATAAATTTAGATGGAGATATGCTAAATAAGAAATTATCTGAACCATTGGGTTTTTATCTTTATCTACTAGTATAGCCCTGCACCCCTGCAATGGAAATTGGATGTTAGGTATTGAGATACTGCTGTGTAAAGACAACAAAGTATAGAGCACAGTAATGTTGACTATGTCCATATTTACCTCAAAGAAGTCTGGGCTGAAGTCACTACGCATGACATGGCAAACCATTCTATATTCCCGATTCAAGCACTCCCCAATAGTTTGAGTTCTCCCTTCTCTTATCTGAATCCCATGTTAACAAAACAAATAATGAGACAACTATATTCAGGTGGACAGAACTGAGTTGGTAGGCTATTCATGACAATTGGAGATGATTTTTAGAGGATACCGATCTCAGAGAAATTTTCAAACTAGTAGGAGAAGCCTTTTTTAAATACTGGATTGTCGCTTGAACCCATTCATCAGTAAAATTTGAGGCCACTTGCTCCTGACATGGTAAATATGTATTATTAATTTTTCAGAATATAACACCTGAACTCATGAAAGCCTACAGTTATTGTAACAAGCTCACAAGGGCGGATATAATTTCCTCAACTGTCCTTCTAGAAAAGCATTTGTTGATGATTTCCATCCTGGGGAGCACCAGAGAGATAAAAAAAGGTGAAATTATGAATCAGCCGTATTTCAATAGTTCAATCAGTAACACTCTTACCTATTCAAGGAACTGTTTCCCTTCAGTGATGGTTGTTGAGCAAACTGATCGATAGTACTGCACACAACAACAGGATTCGAGGTGTCCACTTTTTTAAGCGATTCTTCCAGCAATAACAGCCTCTGGGAAACAAAGTATGTATTTACGAGAAAATTTACAATGGTTGGAGAGGCATTAAGAGGTATTTGATATGTCTATGATTTGTGGGCCCATAAGTCACGAGGCATCAATACGGAGGCATCAAGAGGCATTTGATGTGTCTATGATAGGTGGGCCACATGCATTGAGAGGCATCGCGACGCCTCCGGATTTGGAGAAAATTAGGACTCGAATAAAAGAGTGATAATTGTTTTTTTAAGTTTATTTTTTTAATCAAGGGTAAAAAAGTACTTTCATAATTATAATAGTACGAGGTGATGGGCATTCCCGGGACGTTCTACGTCTTCGCGGCCGTGTCGGCGGCCGCGTGGGTGTTCATCTGAGCGTTGCTGCCGGAGACAAGGGGAGGAGCCTCGAGGAGATGGAGGCACTCTTCGACAGTGGTGGCAGTGCCTGTGCCGGTGCCATGTCGGCGACACGGGCGGCGTTGTCGTGATCGTGACGTTCCAGACACCAAGTACACGTAATCATGTATGCATTGTGTGCATGCGCGGAACAAGCACGTGAAGTTGTTAGGTGTGTACTGTAGTGTAGTAACATTGGCTAAACGCCAAGGTTAGATGGGGGCGAGTGTAATTTGTTTCTAGCAATGATATTCAGTAGATGTGTAATTTTGTACTCTTGTGATTTGATTGGAATGATTGTATTGGTTCTTCCAAGCGCGCAGCACATAGTTAAATGGCTTCATCGGATATTTTTTGTCAGCAATGGTTGCCCTGATCATGGCCTGTTTCGGCTTGCTTGCGAGGACGCCTGTGGCAGTGCCGATGCCGGTGCGACGGCGGCTTCCGCTTCTTATCCTCCCTCATGAGCTCCCTCATGTAGCATATTCCAATTTCCAAACAATAATAACCAGAAATGTAATAGTGAACATCATAACTAGAAGAATATTTTGGTAGTTAACTTAAATTTATGTTACAAGTGAACCTACATTTGACGGGACAAAATGAGTCGCCAAACCACATGCTAGCATTTCTGCGCCATCCATTCTGGCACCAGAAAGACCAACATACTCCCCTATAGAAAATAAAAATAACATTTCTGTTACTTCTTCCACCAACTAGAAGGTTGAGCTAATGAGGTACAACTAGTTTTCTCTCTATATATGCCTAGAATCACATTGTATTGCATATACCATTTGCACAACAAGCTCATTGTAACTCTTAAACTGCAACTTAAAGAAGAGTACTATCATGAATAATATTACTAGATTGTTACAAATATCGAGCAATATAAAATACATGGCAATGGCATAACTACATGTACTTTATCTTCATAAAGAAGAGAGATACTTGATTACCATAGAACCCAGGGAGCCGAGATAGAAAATATGAGGCCCCTACATCTGGAAACAGACCCAGAGCTGTTTCTGGCATTGCAAAAATCTGCGTGAAATTCCAAATGTAAATGATAAAGATTTGGCACTTGAGAAATTATGATTTTCCAATAAAAAGAAAGCAAGATTTTCAATGCTCCAAGTGATTATAAGAAGGAGCACCAATCAAGATCACAAATGTTCCGGTAAACATTGGGGCATAAAAATATTTATCAGCACTAACGCAAAACGTATTTTATAGGACATCCTCTTTTTTTTGCGACTAGTATAAGACATCCTCTCTGATTAACAGAGATGGCAACATCAAGATTCGTCTTTGGTGAATGTCCAAGCGACCTCTAGGCAAATACCCGGCTCTGAAGATTATTTACAGAGGCATGCGTCTTCGGACATCCTTATCTGTAAATCAATTTCTAGGGCATGTTTGGATGCCCATGTCCAATATTAATAGCAACGGAAATTCTAAGTGTCCATGTCTAAAAATCAATCTTCAGAGGCGTACATCCAATTAATGTTGCTTGTCAACAAAAAATATTAGCAACTTTTTCATACCAACTCCGATGAAGCCAAACTTTATTTCATATTGTGGCACTCAACACGATCTGTAACTTTGTGCTTGACGAGTTTTTGAATTTATGGATTATATTTATACTTTTCAATCAACCTCGGATATTGACATAATCTAAACCAAAGCTGTAGTTCTCAATATAGTCTACATCTTTGTAGTTGAATATTTTTCTGTTTCAATTCATTTAGAGTCCCAAATATGTGTTCTATATTCATAAATTTTTAAATTCAAAATTTAGAATACCTAAATGACCTTGAATGTTCTTAACACCAAAGTTCTAGTGGCTGACAAGTATATATGTTTCCTGTTGATATATTTTATTTGAACTTTTTAGTCTCAATTTTTTGTTTTCAATTCACTTTTTTGATTTTCAATTTTTTGAAACCTTCAACAATCTGCGATGGACACATCTAGACAAAAGTTGTAATGCTTGACAAGATTTAAAACTTTAGTAGTTGAAATTTCCTTGTTGGGGTTCCATTTTTTTTTTGCGATGTTTTATTGTAGTTCATTTGGTTGTCAAAATATTCAATATAAAATTGTAAAAAGTTGATACAAAAAGATACCATATATATAGTCACAAATGAGTGTGGAGTGTGTAGCGGTAGACAGGTATTACGTCCGTGCACTATATCGCACGCTCACCTCTAGAAGTGCACGATTAAATGTGACCATTTGCCAGACACACGGCTTGCCTCTGAGAATAATTCGTGTACTAGTGCAAAAAGGTAGAGAAAGGCTGTGCTGATGTGTCCATTCTAGGGCAAATATTTCACATGAATGTTTTACGAGAACCTTAATTGCAGAAGATCTCAACCTGATAATTCAGGACAACTGGACTTTTTGTGCTTCGTAACTATAGTTGATCAACCTTAATAAATAAGTACAAAACAATGATGTCAAAAAAATCACTTTGAGTTTCGTTTCTAGTATATACCGTGTTATCAGTGGCAACTTGAAATCTTCCATGTAAAGAAACACCAGCACCTCCACCCATGACAATTCCAGTAAGAAGAGAAACCTGTAGTTAAATTGTCTAGATATTTAGAAGCAATGAACAGAGATGTGAATAATTAGAATTAACCCATGGGAATGGATGTAGCTCGCCTGAGGTTTGATATTGGTTGCAATTTTGTAGTTTAACAAATATAGATGACGGAAGAAGTCAGCACCCGATTTCCAACTTTCTGATTTATGAATTAAACAGACAACACACTCGTCAACAAAACATGGAGAACAAACTCTAACCATTTGAAACATGTAACATGGGTGTTGAGTTAGGTAGCACAAGATGGTGAAAACATGTAAAGAAATCAACATTTGGCAATAGATACTGCAGAGTTAATCTAAAGAAATAGTTACCATTATGTATAGAGCGGACACAGCCAGTAATATCACCTCCAGCACAAAATGCTCTTCCTTTACCCTGAAAACAAGTCATGTTTCAACACTACAACAAACATTGAGATCAAGAGACAGCTTCCCAGAGGAAGTATAATAAAATAGCTAATAGAATGAAAGGAGAAACAAACTGAATTGATGAAAGAAAAGCATGTTACATTAAACTCTACCTCTCGGTAACAGAGTAAAATGATTCACCACTACCTCTTGGTATTATCTCGTCCCTCCATCCACAAACAAATGCAATTATGAAATCTGTGCTGCTCAAGCTTGCTCAAGTTTGACCAAATTTATAGTAAATATTATTAGCATTTGTTTCTAAAAATAAAGTTATTATAAAAATATATTGTATAACTAATGTAATGATACTAATTTTGTATCATCAATATTAATACCTTTTGTATATCATTTTGGTCATAGTACAAATTGTTTGACTTCTCAAAAGCGAGAATTGCATTCTTTTGTGGACAGAGGGAGTATTTTTTTTACAGAAGCTTGCTTGGGCAACTCATATTGTTTGTGACTGCGTTGCTACATGGTAACTTCTATTCGACATTTATGTCACATTTGGCGTCACACTAAATGGCTTCTGCTCCTAGATAAGTCTGTGGTAGAGCCGAAGCTAGTGAAACCAAACATAGTGTTTTACCTGGCGCTAGTTCATTTGGAGAAGAAAAATGAAAACAGCAACGCAGGGAGGAGTCGAAGCCGGTCAAAACTCCTTTAGACGTAGCCTAATAGACATCTACAATCAAAGTTACACCACTGACCACCTAAAATATTGAATTACAATACAAACACATGGTATGAGATACCTTCATAATCAACAATTTAATTCTGTCATCTTTCTCATAAACAGTGAAACACCTGAGGAGTCCCTTAATCTGCAACATGAAAGAAAACTCATCCTTCACCTACTTCATCTAAAATTAAACATGATACTGTAATACTAGTGAACTCTCTTAATTACCATTGTGGAGGAGAGTGCATTGAGCTTCTTTGGCCTATTCAAAACAAGTGTCCGTGTTGCACCATCTGCTTCTACCAAAAGCTAGAAAGTAGAGAATACAAGAAAAATGTTTTCAGTTCTAGTACCAACAAGCATGGATCAATTGTTAATGAAAATTGAGCAATCCACATTGACCCGCCATGTTTAAGGGATGATCACTATTAGTTTGTGGTACAGTATGTATCTAGTCAACTAGTGTTTAGTCTAAACAATGCGTGCCAATTTCTATACATCTTTAGTGACATGCGCTGAAAAACTTCCATTACCATTGATGTCACCCGATTGTTCTATTGAGTTCAGGCCAGGCTATTTGGCTCCTGTAGCTTTAATTGCCACAACTAACCTTAGCTAAGTGCGGCAACCCATGTCTAAGAGAATATATTTCCATAATTTTTAACAATGACTATGTTTGATAGGCCTCTTCCTTAGCTCTGATCTGGCTCCAACTCCTTTGGACGAGCCCTACCAAAACGGCTCCGGCTGCTAAACACGCCCTAAAATTATGTGCTAGAGTATTTGGTTGTCAAGGAATGACTTCATTTTCCAATAAATTTCACCAAGGCTACAGAGATGCCAGATGATCTTCAAGCAGTAGTTCACATTGGTTATCCAATGTGTGCAAAGTAAAAATTTTTTCTCATCTTAAAAAATGAAAGGGTTATGACAAGGTCACCCAGTATCTCATATTTTTTAATATAGTGACGGATATGTTGGTTTTCATCAATGCTATGGCCAAAGAAGGTGGTCAAATTTGTGGGGTTGTACTCCACTTAATAGAGGATGGTTTATCTACTTATACCATGACATTGCACGAGCTATGAATATGAAGTTATTGATCCACACATTCGAATAATATCAAGTCCGACGGTAATTTTTCACAAAAGTGAAATCATGTATTACTGGCAAGATAAGTTGTGTGAGACACAATATTCTCAATTATTTGGTTGGAAAAAAGCACTATGATCTCAAAAAAGCACTATGATCTGAAAAAAAGCATTATGATCTGAAAAAGCACTATGATCTATTATCTGCCAACCAAATTAAGGAACATGGTTTTTCATTATACAAAACTTGAATTTATAGAATAAATGCTTGTTAAGTAAATAGCTTTTTATATTATGCAATGAAGATGATATTTGGCAGGACCTCCTAAGAAATAAGTAGATTAAAGTAAGACATGTCATAGGTCACAAAAAAAGACGTATTCCTTCTCAATTTCGGATGAGTTTTTGGGAGTGTGGATCCATTCATGAGCTTTAGGAAATTCAAATTAGGAGATGGTACTCGAATAAGGTTCTGGAATGATACCTGGTAGGTTGCGCACATCCTATCAAAGCATCGTATCGAAAATTGTATAATATAGTTCAACATGCTACTGTGGCAAATACTCTAGGCATTCTTCTGAATAATGCTTCCTTTGCAAGGGCTTTAGTGCGGAATTAAGATGGTTGAGTGGAATAACTTAGTAGCAGAAGACGCGAATTTTAACTTACAAGTTAGACAATATAGTTTCTTTTGGCTCCTTGAAAATAATGGCAAGTTCCCAGAAAATTTGATGTATATATACCTTGTCAATACGGGCACGATAGTCTTGCAGGATATTTGGCATTCAAATGTACCACTGTAAATTATTTTTTTCTATAATTCATCAAGTAGGATGTAAGTTTAAATAAAGATGAATTATTAAGAATGATTTGGAATGGGAACAAATCTTGTGTTGTATATTGACTGTGGCGGCCGAGGCAGAAGCAGCATGTGAAAGAAAAAGGGAGCAGATGCGGAGGCGAACCAGCAGCAATGATGTCCACTCAGAGTTAACGAACTGGGAACTACCTGTTCTGAATCGGCACCTGCAGTATCGACGGCGGCTGGCAGAGAAGCCATCGATCTCTTCCTTCCTTGGATGAGAGGTCGAGCAGGCATGCGGCTCAAGGCCAGCGCCTGTAGCACAGTTGCACTCTGAAGCACACGTGCAGACATGAGGAGAGCCAATTCGTTCAACTACTGGCTGTGTTTGCTCAAGATGACAGGATTCCATTCTTATTTATAGGAGAAGCAAAGCACTATGGAGAGTATGGCCCCTCCCATGTACGCACATAGCTCTATTATCAAGGCTATAGACAATTTATAATGCTGGCCGATTTTCAACTTTAAACTATGCAATTGCTTACCGGGCGCCCTTCAACTACTGAAACCAGACATGGTCTTATAGGTGCTCATTACGATGGTTTTCTATATTCAAAAAATAATAAAAAGAGATTAATTCATCGTTGGTTCATTACCTTTTTGGGTTATGTCATTTCAGTATATCAACTCTGAAGCAACAACTTTGGATCTATACATTTTTTAAGTAGTTCCCTGGATGCCCACATTCCTTCGTATGGGGAAAAGATCCGACGTGACAGTCCATACAATTAGCTAGCATCATGCATTGGTCATGTACACTATGCAAGAATGCATCATAGGCCCATTAAGTTTTTTTCGTTACACCATTACCTATGAATATTTCTCGCTCAATATAGCACACCATTAAGTCATTAAGCATCGGACATCATGTTGCGCAATTCGGTTTTTATAATCTTCATAGCCGAAAAGATCCTTTCATCTGATGTCGTCGCTACCAGCTACACCATATTGACCTTTCGCATGGTGAGCATCTACATCAGCTTGAACTCAGATACAGCAGGCTCCCGAAGATGATGAGGCAACCAGTAGTTGTTTTCCTTACTTGCTGGTTGTTTTGGGCGGTGCCAAGTTTAAAAGGAACCTCAATGTTCTATACCCAAAAAAATACTGAGAAGAGAGGAGATTGAGGACCAAAATACCATGTATTTTGGTACAAATTTAAAGTCTGCTTTTTTTGAAAATATGCAACGGCATGTATTTCATTAATCAAAAAGAGCCCATCCACACATAAAGTACCAACAAAAGGATTCGCGAGTAATCCAACGATTACCAGCGAAGTCCACAACAAAAAAGGAAAAGCAAGAACACGAGGGGGACCCTCCACCTAAGAACCCTAACAGCTGAGCCTACAACAAAGATTACACAACACCTCGGTAGCCAGTAACGATAGGAGCCATAGACGAACAACCCGATGGCAAAGCATACGTCCAAGCAACCTCGACAGCAAAGCATCTGCCGGAAGAGGCGACGACATCAGTGGCAAAGCATCCACCGGAAAGACACAGTTGCTCCACCGAGTCACATGGGCCATTGCCCTCCCGGACCACGAGCGAGGACAACTTACTTGAAGAAGAACCCTACAGCGGCAAACTGTCCGCCTGAAAGCACCTTAGTGGCAGAGAATCCACCGGAAACAATCACAAGACCATCAACGTGTAAAAGCATTCGCGGATGGGGCCAACACACTCCTAGCAGCAAAGCATCTACAAGAAGGGGGCCTAAGCGACGGCTACGGCTACAATAGACCAACTGGACCTACCAAGGTGAGGAGGAAGTGAAGCACAAAAGGCTCAGCACATCGACCACGACGACCAAACGGCAAGACTCCCAGAGCAGCCTAGATGAACATGAACTTCGACGACACGCCAACAGCATCACTGCCGCTGGCCTGGAGGAACCAGACTAGGTTTTCACCCCGTTCTTGAACGTCTGACGTTGGCGCCTGCAACGATGGATTGGCCAAACATGAATCTTAGACGATGCCTTCAACAAGGTAAGTGGCACACGAGGAACCACCGCCGTCGGCCTAGAGCAAGCTGCCAGGTAGGGTTTTCACCCAATGAACTGTTCGCCAGCCCGGAGCACCATCGCTGCCTGCATCACCGGCCCCGCCAGTTGGGGTGGCCACCAGAGCCAACCCAGCCGCCGGCCTTGGCGCCACCACTAGGCCCAGCCCGGCAACCACAGCAGCCACCACTGACGCGCCGTGAAGGGCAAGCGAGCTGCTGGCCACCATCTGCAGGATTGGCCAAGGGCAAGGCCACCGCAGAAGAAGCCCCGACAGCCCCCGCCCCGGCCGCCGGCGCCAGAGCACGGGCCCCGCACCAGCTGGACCGTGGAGAGAGTGGGGGGTGGGCATACCGCAGATCCAGAGCTCGGGGGCCGGATCTGGCTGACCGCCACCCCCAGGTCACCGGAGAGGAGAGGGCCCCCGCCATGGCCGCCATCCACCTCGAAGAAGGGGGGGGGAGCCACCCGCCGTCGGATCAGGTCAGCCGGCAGCCCCCCAAGCTGCAGTCGCTAGAGTCCCACCATGGATGCCAGTGCTGGCCCTGGCACGCCGGGAGGAGGGGCACCACCAGCCACCAGATCCAGCCGACAGGGGCCCGGATCCATCCGGGCGGCAGCCCCCTAGGCCGCCATGGCCGCCGGAGGTGGAAGGAGGAGAGGACGGTCGGAGAGGGAAGGTGGCGAAAAGAGTTGGGAGGACTGCGGAAGCGAGCTCCATTTGGAGCCCTACCGCGGGTCGCCGCCGCCCGCTTTGAGAGCGCCGGCGGCGGCGAGGAGAGGCAGTGGGAGGGCCTGGCGGGCGGGTCGCCCCCGAGTCGCACGCTACGGGCGCTCGGGGTCGAGGCCTAGCTGGCCGACCGTGAAATCGTTCACCGACGTCTTTAAAGTGTGCATTCATCGGTGGCCGGGGGATAATGCTTCTTCTTGCCTCGACGGGCTTGAAGAGATCGGAATCCGTGTATTCATGCTTGACGGGCATGCGTGGTTCAGGTGTGGAGAGATGTGGGTCTGCCACGGTATTTGCCATGCGGTCAGCTCCGAGCGGACTCAACACTGTGGTAATTCTTTCCTTTCTTCCTCCACTTTTCTTGATAGGACGATTATTCTTCCTAATGCTTGGGCATGCAATTACCATTATCAAAGTTGGTCAGGGTAGCCTTCACCCGTGTCATGAGTAGCAGCAATGTTGAGGACCACCCTTATAGTGCATGGGTTTGAGCACCCAAGATTGTGAACAAGGAACCCACAAGTGGTGCCATGGGTGAAGCTGTTGATGACATTGACATGAGCGATATCAAGACCTATTTCTCTCCTCTCCCTACCTATCATCACATCGTCAAAAAACCCTACTTATTTCTATATCAGAGTATATATAAAAATGCTGACATTAGCAATGTACTTGTCAAAAAGTTATTACATTATTGATTGTGCCCAGTTCTAGCTTCTACACAATAGCTACATGCAAATGACAGTTAGTACCACGTTGTAAGTCTTCTGTATACATAATACATGTACGACAGCTTGATATAGGATATATAGATTTTGTAAAGCCCTCTCTATCTATGTAGACCGGTCAAAATAGGATCAGTTGGCCTGTTGGTTTGCAAGATTGTCCATGCCAAAAATCTATTGAGATCATCGGAACAATTTATTTTCTCTACCGAAGGTATCACCTTCTCTAGGATATATAGATACTGTAGACCTGGTCTCTATATATGTAAACCGGTCAAAACAGGATCAGTTGACCTGATATTTTCCAAGATTGCACATGCCAAGAATCTGTTGAGGGCATAGCTACAACTGATTTTCTGCATTTTAGGCTATCAGCTTCTCTATGTAATTCGCCAGCTCAGACAGTAAAGGAAAAAGCAAGTGGGGTGAGTGCATCAGCCCTGTTGTTTTCACGCGGAAGCAAAAGGAAAGCAAGTGGATGAAAATGCTGACTGTCCAACTCCAACCCTATGTAATTCTGTTGTTGTCCAACTCCAACTCCAACTCCTTGGGGATGACGTCCCGCCACCATGTCCCCGTTCCGCGAATCGGAACGAAGTTCCTTGAACGGGGACATGGGTGATCTTCCAGTCCCCCAGCTGCTAAGTGCTGACATTATCACACGTTGTTCAATGCTTTGAAACTTTGAAAACATACTTTCTGAACAGTGGAGGTAAATGACATTCTGATTACATCAGCAAAGGCTAAAATTTCAAAGAAGTTGTTGGCTTGTTGTTCTGACATGGTTGTGCGGACATAGTATTCATTGAAGGCATCACGGCAACGCTTGTACATGAAAGAAAAGTATCAACTTCTATCTAAGTACACAACGAGTCTCCAATGGAGTAGCGCGGAATTCGATTGAGAGTTGTTAGCACATAATTAGCCAGCTTGGTCAGTTTAGACTTCTGACCATACAGATAATATATATCTGGCATTGTAACGGTTGTAATTTTTTTTATTTTGTCCAATATGTTTTGAAGTCATCCCCAACCATGCTTGTAAGTTTAAGCTAAGTATGACTTGAGATGATGCAACCAATTTTTTTCCATCGTCCTCGGCACTCGAAAGGAGCCTGATGATTATCACGCTAGATTTTGTTGCACTGGAACACAGTCCCCCTTCTGCTGTAGACAATGCAATGACGTGTTCTGTTTTTCATGCAAGCACACTTGCTAATTCAGAGGGCTAGCTCAGCTTTGCACTGCATGCATATAGGCTTTGTTGCCGAACTGTGTCAAGGCAGGCCAATTGCCGTGGCCTACGAACTACTAAAAATTCTTGACTTTCTTGATTGCAGTAGGTTTACGTTTCTTGGATTGGGAGGAATGTGAAGTTCATGTTCTAGTTCCACCCATGTTTTCTGAAGGACCGGAGGATGTTACCAGGTTGCATAATTTTGGTTGTCCATCTCAAACGACCTCAAATTTAGAAGACAAAAAATTTTGGACGATAGCCGGTAGGGTGCGTTTTGGCAAACTTTTCCCTCTGTGCATTGTGTTGTGGCAGAGATGGCTAGGATTTCAAGATGATGTGTCACCTTCGTATAATATTCTTGAAATTAATAACTTATGTATGAAAAAATAAAAGCCGTTGTCGCCAAGAAGTATTTTTTGTTGTAGTACGTGTAGTGTGCACAAGTTAGGTAATGCGCCAATATTTTTTAGTATATTAAAATAATGAATAGTAACTTTAGAAATTTCTTTTTTTTTAAGAATTACACAATAAACTAGACACCCAGAACGCGCATGCATACTCACCCTTACGAACACACATACGCAAACCTTAGCCCCATATATGAATACCTTTGAAAGATTGAATCGGCAAGTCTTGAAGTTCACGAAGTCACCACTGGTGTCTCGTTGTCGACGGTAACGTCGCCTACCACTTAATGTATAACGCTAATATAAATTATAAATGATCGGATTGGTCCTTCAAAGTACTAACCAAAATTAACCCATGGCCCACTGTTGCCAAAATCAAGCCCACACCTCAAGCTGCTACTTGCCTTGGAGACAGAGGTATCCTAACTCGTGTTTTGAGCTGCTGCTACTCCGTGCCTGTCCAGCCCAACAGGCCGAAACACAGGTCAAGGTGCAATATTACTCTAGCCCATAACAGCATCTCTAATAATTACAAAAAAGATAATTGGTAAATGATGATGAGTTTTAAAGTGGCTATAGAGATTAGAGAGAGTGTATTTATTGAGCTTCTTGAACACTTAACCAAACCTCGCTCCTAAAGTCTATAATACAATTGTGCATCATTTTTAAACCACCCTAGCCATTTTATACTTTCTCTCTCTTATACATTTGCATTGGGAACCCTATGCTAATGACACCTGGATCTGGGCTTGAACGGTGCTAACACCGCCACCGAGTTGTGCCCAGCAAATCCAAACAAATTGGAGATACCTGCAAGCCAGAGGAAGAACTCATCATCATCACTACCATAGCCCGGGACAGGAGGGTCGAATTCAATTCAGTTATGTAGTTCTGTACATATGCATTGACAGCTCGCCACTCCTCTACATGTAGTACCTCGCGCCGCTGTTTCACGCCACGCACCGTATCAAATTCAACAACCACCGGCTCAGGATTCTACTGCCAAAAAAACAAAGAAAAAAAAGCAGTACTATAGTATCAGTATGACTGCCAAAGTTGGATTCAATTTCTTGGGAAGCAGCATTTTCAGAAATATAAATACTGAAGCTGCAACTCATTGCAAACTTACACTTTAGTTTATGCGGTGCACCCAGCCGATGGTTATGGCTTTGACAGTAGCAATGGCTTCCAACCGTTGGCCGTGCCGAGGCATAACCTGATCATGGACTGCTAGAAGACACCGAGACATAGATCAGTTGCATGATGCAAGGACCCTCAAGCCAAGTAGTTGGGGTGAAAAAGGATCATTGTGCTGATATAGACCGAAGACAACATTGCCATGTGCTGGGTTGTATGTGGGTATGTTCTGAAGGCTTTGCACCTGCAAGAGTGTTAATACAAACAAAAACCATTAAGTATAAACCCGCAAAAAGGAAATGGTTAACCAAGATGCCCAAAAATAAGAATATCAAGCACACACCCAACAATATATATTCACATGAGGGCTGATAAAATGATTTTAGTGTACACACCATTAATCACCAATTAAGACATCTTTATAAACAATATTTTTTGGTAGAATGGAACAGAATTGTGCAAGCGTCCCCTCACTGTAAATGTAAAATTTGTTTCAGAAACAAAACCACTCTCCATCTAATATTCATTTATTTTAAATAATAATAGTATAGAGCAACAATCTGCTGCAATATATGAACACATAAACGGGAGTCGGAGGAACGGCGACTGCTATAATTGCTATAATTGTATATCTCTATAGACCTATTTCATATGCAGTAGAATGGAACAGAATCACTTGTCCGTAGATGTTGCTAACTGCTTATATATAGCAGTGCTCAGTCAACCATACACTGCTGATTTGAGACATTATAAAGAACACAGGAAAATCTATCTAAACAGGGAATTTATCAGAAGCACAATTTTCAATCCTTCGAGAGGACCATCAGCAGTACGTGACCTTTGCAAAAATATTGCAGACCATGCCAATTGCATGAGAAAATGGTGTAACAGGAGAAGTGATGTAATCAGGATCATAGAAATTGCACTGATCGATGAGAGCAAATGATCAACATTGGCTATATGCATATTTGTGCAAATTTAAGCTACCTGCTATTTGTAAGATCTGGTAGCTTCCTATCGTGGATGAGGGCATGCAGAAGCTCAGTCTTCTCAAGATGATCGGAGCCCATCACCAACCATATCTGCATAGAGAGGACATAATAGCAAAAATGTTATCTTGACATGCCTGAACACAAAGAACAACATCTTTATGGCCCTTAAATTTGCGAATTGGAGAACCAGCTCCTCCCAAGCCCAGATTGCGACAATCCCACTTGCATAATTTTAATGGCAAGTTCGATGCTTCCAAGGAACCAAAAGCAAGAAATAGAATAGCAATATCCCAAGAGCTCAAACAGAATTGTCGCAAGTATTTCTTGCAAAACACTAATGCATTCGGGAACTATTTTTATGAAGTTACTTATTCTCAAATTTTCGTACCCAAGCAATAATTTGGAGCAGGGGAAAGGAAATACCTCACTGTAGTTTGGTGCTGCATGCACAAGAAAAAGTGGTATTATCGCCACGGGAATATGAACCTGTGCAAAATTTGTGAAAATAGTATGAACCAGTGCAATATTAGGATTTTCAGGAAGACTGGAACTATCAAATGAAACTCTCCTCTTTTTGGTAAATCTATTCATTTAATCAAAATGAAATACCATGTGTAATGGCGATACTCCATCAGACCTTGTAATTGTGATACTGCCTATTATAATCATGTGTAGCGATGCACCCTCATGAGTGAACTTTTCAGTAACATATATCAAGTTTTGTATTGCTCAAGTATTTTTTTTATCATCAAACCTATAAAGCTTTTGACAAGCATCAGAATGAAAATTTAAGTCATCATATTAATTGGCATTCAGGTAGCAACATTCAGTGCTCAGTTCATAGAATAATATAAATATAAAATTGATTTATAGCCAAGTAATTGCAGTCCCACTCAGAGATGCTTCAAAAGGAACTAACAAGTTAATTCGTCTAAAAATTAAGGGGATTACAGCTGCTGAAAATTACCTGAAACTTGCTTGAATTTTGTAACCACTATCAGCGGCAAATTTGTTCACATGTCACCTTTGCTTTTCAGGTACTCACCACATTGAGATGTAAACAGCAGAAAAGAGCAGTTCAAGAATTGAGTCTTGAATTTGCATAAATTACAAAATATTTTAGTAATATAGATGACCGTATCCAACTATACCTCACCCAACCATCTCCAATTAGAAGACTAACCAATGAAGATGCATGAACAAACGCATACCTCTCAGCGTCCAGTCAGGCTGAGCCTAACACACGGAGACCAGATAACCCATGGTGCAATCCAGCACGGGACCGATAGAACAAGGAGCGACGGGCGGCCACCCCACTGGCGGATCCTTAAGCGCGAGCTGTGCATCGGCACGGGCGACACCATGTGTGCGCTGCGCACTGTGCGACGATGTAGAGCATGGCCGTGGCCCCCGCCTCCACATGAGACACCACACGCCCATTGTGCCCACGCACCGGAGGCAGCCGGGTGGCCCCTCGGACTCGGCACAGCGGCGTCGAGCGCGGCTGCCGCAGCACAACAACGATGAGGAATCCGGCTTCGGGGACAAGGTTGGACGCGGAGCCCTACCCGGGGCGCGTCCAGACGCGCGGCATTGAACGTGAGGAGCGGATCGTCGTCGTGTGAGGAAGATGGGGAGGACGGGGCCATGGAGGGGGATGACGGGGCGGTGGTGTCGTCGTCCTCCTCGGCGGTGTCGGAGAGCGACGACGGCGGAGCTTCCGCTTGCGGTGGAGGCCCGCCGCCGGAGGTGGCGCCGGAGTGGGACGGCAATGGCGTCGTGAGGCCGCACGGGGGAGAGGGGAGGTTCTAGAAGGTTGCGAGGGTTAGGGGTTCTTCGTGAGACTGACGCTGTCCATGCGGGCGTTTCAATTTTTGAATTTTGTATTGCTAGATTTGTTGCGTGATTGGAGGAAGTGACGCGAGGATGATGGAGTCGAGTGGGAGGCGGGGAGAGAGGAGGAGGGTGGAAAGCCTGACCATACATCTAATTGTAGCCCTTAGATCTTTTTTTGAGATGTTTTAGACCCTTGATTTTGATGAGGGGGATAGCGTAGGCAAGTATTCCATTATAGTAGAGATAGTCTCATTCACATGAAAAAAATCTTCAAACCAGAAAAGCTTATTTGGCCACAGTAGTTTTTGAAAAGACATCAAGCTCTAAGCTAAATATTGAACATCAAAGAGTATCTTTTGTGATACAAAATGACATATATGGCATATTCAATTTTATTTTTAGCAGCAGTCATCAGTCTACACAGACAAACATGGGATGATGTGTTACTTTGATCACAACGGAGGCTCCGTTAAACACTTCACAAAGACTTTCATCAAAGCTTGGACTCAATAGTTCTTCCATAGGAACGTCTGGCTGGTAGGTTCAAATCTTCCCACTGTGGGTCATCAATTCTTGAGAAATATTCTTCAACTGCCTTGTCGAGCACTTGTTCCAACCTTGAGGCATCCACTGAAAAGTTCCCGAAAAATGAATACGATTATGACATTATCTGAAGATTGTGTCAGATAAAAAAAAATAAGCTGACAACAATAAATTTCAATGCAGAAGTGCGAAATTTAAAATTATCACAACCTTTGGGTTTTCGATCTTTGTCTATGATAACGCCCTTGATCCCTGCAAGGGGAATTGTTGTTAGGTACGGAGAAATTGTTGTGCAATGACAACAAAATAAAAAGCAAGGTGTTGATGATGTCCATATTTAATCACCTCATAGAAGTCTCGGCTTAAATCACCCTGTAAAACATGGCATACCATTCTATATTCCCAATGTAAGCACTCGCCAACCGTTTGTGTTCTCCCTTCTCTTATCTGAATTCCAAGATACAAAGCAAATAATTTAACAACTAAGTTGAGGAGGACACAGCGAGGTGGTAGGTAAATAGTACAAAAATATATTAGGTGATTTCTAGGGAATACCGATCTCAGAGATTTTCAGACTAGTAGGAGAAGCCTTTTTCAAATACTGAATTGTTGCAGCAACCCATTCATCAGCCAAATTTGATGCCACTTGCTCCTGACATATAACAAATATGCATTTTTTCAGAACATAACATTCCATAGAAACCTGCAGTTACAATTATGAACTCACAAGAGTGGATATAATTTCTTCAACTGTCCCTTTTAGAAAAGCATTTTTGTTGATGATTTCCAACCTGGGGTGCAAAAAATCAGTGGAAATTACAAATCATACATATTTCAGTCATTGAATGTGAACACTCTTACCTATTCATGGAACTGTTTCCTTTAAGCAATGGTTGTTGAGCAAATCGATCGATAGTACTACACACAACAAATGTATTGGACGTATCCACTTTTTTAAGCGATTCTTCCAGCAATAGCAGCATCTGGGGAATTAACAAAGTATATATTAGGAATTGTAGACTCATATATCATATACATGACTTGAATGATCAAGCCAAAGAAACTGAAAGCGTGCAAATGCTTTTCGAAAAACACTAGGATTTAGCATATTCACATCAACAATAAACTAGAACAATAGCAGCAAACATTGTAACTGGAAAAAAGGGTTGGCAGCTGAGCTAAAATATAAGTTACAAGTGAACCTACATCTGACTGGACAAAATGAGTTGCCAGACCACATGCAAGCATTTCCGCACCATCCAATCTTGCTCCAGCTAGAGCGACGTACTCTCCTGCAGAAAGTTCAAAAAAAAAAAAAAGTTAACAAGAGCTCCTGAGCTACCTTTACCACCAACTAATAGGCTGACCTCACCCAAGTACAACTATTTAACATGATGGAACAAAGAATCAAATAGAAAACGAGAAACTAGGTCACTGTTTATTTCTTGATATGGTATATCTCCGCAACAACTTACGTAGTTGTAAAGATCATTTGCGCATGAAGCACACTTTCTAAAATAACATAGATTTAAAAAAGCATCGGAGAGGATGCATAATATTCCTGGACTATTAGTAATATCTAGCAATATTAAATACATGGCAATGACGACATGTACTTCAACTAAACAAAGAAGAGATAGTATCTTTTGAGAAAAGTTAACCATAGAATCCAGGAAGCCGAGACAAAAAATATGAGGCCCCTACATCTGGAAAGAGACCAGGGCTGTTTCTGGCATTGCAAAAACCTGCATGAATATTCCAAATTTAAATGATCCATATTTCTGGCACTTGAAATCCTAGAATTGTCTAATAAAAATGAATCATTATTCTCTGTATTCCAAATAAATGAGTAAAAGAACTTCTAGCATTCATCCAAGA